>JAKSZP010014619.1:0-157165 GCA_022478985.1 Massospora cicadina | reverse complement strand
CCAGTAAAGAGCTATCTGGGATTACTAAGATCTATATATAAATAAAATGATAGTGAATCATAGACTTTATTTAAGTAAACTATTTCAGTTTTTTAAAATTTAATTATAACAGCTAAAGATTCTTAGATTTATAGGACTAATTACTATGAGTAATTAAAAATAGCAATTTTGGCAATTATAATTCTTAAAAAAGTAATAAATTACTATTTAAAACTGAATTTCAATAACTAAATAGCTATCTAGTACTAAAAAAAATAACTAAATAGCTATCAAAATTACCCATATAATTAAAGTTACTAAAGATATTTCTGCTTTATAAGTATATTATTGTAAGAGCTTAAGTATAGATTTTTATACTTTAACATAATTTAGTTTACTATATTGTGTTATCTGGAAAGCTATTTACAATGACTTGTATATATATATGCAAAAAATTAGTTTTAATCTAAGTTTCTAAAACTCTTTTTTGGCTTTGCCAACTCTGTGGCAGCTAAAAAACTTTAGCGCCAAGATAAATTTTCTTAGAATCTGTTCTTCCAAGCTCTTGTTCTCATCTTGTGCTGGCTTATTCAAATTTTTATGCTAATACCTGTAAAAAACTATTACCTATTTTTTGTTATGCTGCATATAGTAATATTTTATATCTTGTTATATCTGGTCTTTAACTAAATAACTAGCTGCAAAGGTCTCCTGTAGTCCCATTCTTTTTACATACCTATGCTTTTGATATATATATAACAAATTGTAACCTATTAAAGGAAAGTTTTAAGCTTGCATATGCAGTCTGTTACCGCAAATAAAAGCTTCAACACACAATCCAAATTTATTATAGATTATTAATTTTTGTTTTAGAACTCATACAAATAAAAAGCTTTTTCTTTCCAATAACAATCACTTTAGTTACTATGATTTGATTCAAACAGCAATTTTTGATAATCACACAGGAGAGATGGGCGATTTTTCTAAAAAATCTTATACAACCTGGGCGAGCGTTGCATCAAGAGGTGCGCAAAACGGTGCACCCAAGGGCAAGAAACACCCTGGAGGGGGACCAGGAACCCAAGCCGCCAAGAAACCACAAACTCAGACACCATCCGGGTTTATGGTGTTTACTTAAAATAAGATCAATACTTGTATATCTAATGTAACCAACCCCTTTCAAAGGTGGAGCATGGGCTCCAACTCTCCCTGGGGATGAGTCCCTGACCCTGTGGGAGAAAACATGTGAGGCACAGCCCTCCCTTTTCCCCCACATGTGATATGTCGCCACCAACAACATGGGCCATGGCTGGATCAATATTGGTTTTGAAACAGCCAAAGAAGCGGAGGCTGCAGCAAAAGTATGCGTCAAAATTGCCCTTCCTGAAGGCAAAAAAATAGTGCGCACCGTGCGCACCAGATGGAAAAAAGTGAAAACTTTGTTCATCTCATTTGAATTGCTCCCTACAAACCTTCCTCATAAGGTAATTGAGGAGGAGCTCCGCAAAGGGCTCATAGCCTATGGAGAAATTATGCAACTCAAATTACAACAATTTCGCCTGATGCCAACCCTGTGCACAGGCAAAGGTATCACCATGATCAACTCATTCCTTGAAGTGGAAGATGACTTATCAAGAATCCCCCGCACTGCAGAGTTTCACTTTGTGGATGGGGGACAGTCATCAGCATTCTGCGTTACACCAGAATGCGCACCGCCTATATGCAACCACTGCGGTTCATTGGGACATAAGGAACATGCATGCCCTGTGAAGGAAAGGCTTAATGGAAGCAGACTACTGTGAGGAAGCCATGGATGAAAGTAGCAAAAACTTCGCCAGAATGACTGATGGTCACCACCCATTTCGCTGGGGTGAAGATGGACTTTACTCCATCGTGGACCCAGCTACACATAAACAATGAAAAGTGGAACAAAAAGCCTGCAAGCGGGCAGTGGCTAAGGCGGCAGTGCACGCAGAATCATCCTTTGACCCCAGACAAATTCAGGAGGATATTTCAGATATTCACTGAGCTAACCAATCAGAACAATATGCCCAGGTTGAAAATTTTCACAGCAATTTGACTGAGTCACCAAGCGACATCAGTTATGCACACTTTGAGGAACAATACAACCGCAATATGGGCGAAAGTGCGGTGCACAATTCTCCAAATTTGAACTCCAAAATTACAGAACGTAATCAGCACCCTGCATTGAACCATCATGATATACGTGCGGGAAAAGATAATGCAAATTCCAAAAATCTGCAATTTTCACGAAAAATTGAGTCAGATCAAGGGAACTGACATTGTCAATGAGAGAGTTGGAGTACAGATGCAAAGCATGGCCAAAATGAGCTGCGGTGGGTTAGGGCCAGAGGGCCCTCCCAACTGCTCCTGAGGCGCCACGGACACATCAGTGTCAATAGGGATGCTAAACATTGCAGGAGCCAGGGCTCAAACGTCCCAAGCCAAAAAGCTGTACTTCCTGCGAAAATCCCTTATAGACATCTTGTCCATCCAAAAAACCCACTGTCTACAAGGGGAAGAAGGATCCTGGTCATCCAGGGTCTCACCATCACAATCAGTATGGACATCTTACTGTGGGGTGATCATCTAAGATAACAAAAAATAAAAAATTACAAACTTCTCTTCATACCTTCATGGCCACATCCTGGTAGCAACGATCACATGCCAAGAGGAAACAATCTCAGTAGCATGCATCTATGCAACGTGCACCGCAGCCAAGAGAAAACAATTTCTCAAAACTGTTCCAACACTCACCCTCCCACCAGATACCATCCTGTTGGGTGACTTTAACTGCTGGGATAACCCTGACATGGACCAATGGCTGAACCCCAGTGGATACCCACTGGGACACATCGAATTCCACACAATGAAGGCATCCCTTGGCCTACAGGATGCCCTCCCCCGGATCACCACTCCTTCCCCACATAGCATGGCCCAACATATGTGAGGGAACGCTCATATCAATGAGATGCATCGATCACATCCTTGTTCTGCAATCCCAAAGATCAAGAATTTCCAAATTTACAACAAAAAAAGTCAATTTTTCTGACCACCAACTTGTTTTGGTGCAGTTATCACCAACCTAAACCCATACACAGGTGTCACCCTGGAGAAAGTTACACCCAGAAAACATAAAATTAACCAAAATAACCAAATGGGTTGAACACGAGGCCATGAACCAAGAATTCACAGCCCCATTCACTTCAGATCCCATTGCAACATGGGCAAATTTCAAAAAGGAACTAATCAACAAAACCCAACATATCGCATCATGTAAGTACACCGCCAATACAACCACCATCAGGCGTATCTTGGCAGAACTGGACCACCTCAAGCATAACACTCTGAGACCTTTTTATATCCCCAACTGGGGACGCAAATGGGCTGAAATATCCACCCAACTAAACACCCTCATCTTTGAGCACCAACACAGAATCAAAGTATCAAACAAAGGTAAGTTCATAAAGGAAGGAGAAACATGTTTGATATATTTCTTCCACCAATTCCACTCCTGTGGCAATCAGCCCGCATGCACACAGGTCCGCAAGACTGACGGCATTGTGGTAACTGACCCTGAGGAGGTCAAGGCGGAAGTGCACTGCTATTACACCAGATTATACTGCAATACGCCGACAGACCCACAAAAAATCACAAGATTTATACAAACCGCCAGAATACAAAGTACACCGCCGAACTACAATATTCTAAATCTAATTACATGGGAGGAGCTTTGGGATACAATCCGCGGTGCACCACGTAGGAAATGCCCAGGTCCTGATGGGATACCCTACAAATTTTAGAAAAAATATTTTCAACAAATTGCCCTCCCTATTGGCGTCTATGAACCAGTGCTTGTTGGAAACACGCCTTTTACCTGGTGGCCATGAATCATATGTTATAACCTTATATAAAAAGTGTGACAGATTGGACCTGGCTAACTGGCGTCCAATCGCACTATCTAATACTGACACAAAAATTCTAACAAAAATCTTAGCAGCCAGATTAGGCGCAATTGCCTCTGACGTCCTATCACCCAACCAGTTTGGGTTTATACCAGGGCGCTCAATATGGAACAACATACACCCTGTTGCAAACCTATGTCAGTCCAAAGCAACTGGAGCCTTAGTCTTCTTAGACCAGGAAAAGGCATATGACCGCGTTAGCTGGTCATACCTAAAGGAATGCCTACATGCTTTCAATCTCCCACCCAGATTCATAAACTGGGCGATGCTCCTCACATAATCTGCAACCATGGCTGTATGCGGCCCTGGCTTCCTAACTAACAAGATCACACCACATAGAGGCCCAAACAAGGGGACCTCCTCAGCCCACTACTGTATAATTTCAGTTTTGATCCACTCCTCGCGTAATTGACTCACGCCTCATGGGCATAACTGCACAAGGCCAGCCAACAGTCAAGATATTGGCCTTTGCGGATGACTGTGTGGCAGGCATAGCTAACAACAATGATGCCCAACAGCTGGAACGCACCTAGAGGAATACTCCATGGTGAGCAACGCATCTCTCAACAAAAGGAAAACAGAAATCATTCTCCTAGGCAAGTACAATAACAATTGGGCTACAACACCAGAACCTCATACCCCCATACAAAGGAAAAACTCACTCATCTTACCCTTTGCATCACCTCCCACCACCACTCCTGTACGCCACCTTGGGATATGGCTGGAAACAGTGGTATATGCCAATGAGACAATGGAAAGCAACCTACTACAGTGGGTATTCAAACGCGTCACCTCCCTTAAGGGAAAATTACCAGGACTAACGAAGTGAGTAGCAGTTGCTGACTCACTCATCCTCCCAATACTATGGTACGCTGCCCACGCAATCGCCTTCTCACCCACCTTTATAACATCAATCCGCGCGCTCATCCAGGGCTGGCTGTGGCCCGGATCCCATCCTCCCATATGGATGGAAACACTCTTTGGTCCACGCTCAAGTGGAGGCATGGGACTAATAGATTTTGAGAGCCACGCCAACCGCATCCTGGGTACCTGGATAAAGGAAGTCCTTGCCCCAGACTTTTACAACAACACTGGTCCAGGGCAGCGAGAATTAACTCTACACAGGCGCTCAAATTAACCAACCCACATAGCCCACCCAGACTACTATCATACCTTGATAAACACTCTACTGCAAGAGTCCCACATGGAACCCCCTCACTTCAAACATATCCTCCTAACCATCCACCATATGGGATAGACCGTAGAGAACACTGGCACTGTGCAGGGAAGGGGACGACCCAGCCCCCACTTTAAATTAAGAAATCCAGAAAAACACCCCCAGAGAGACATGCTTGCTATGACCCCAACCATTGCTAGAATCGAATACCTAGATGCGTTGGACATCCCCTACGATTTAACCACACAGAAGACAATGTGGAGAATGACACACCACCCACTCCTACAGCTGAGGGTAAGAGCCAACGCCTGGCGCTGTTTGAGAAGGACCTATAGGACGGCGGACTGCTCCAATTCCCTCCATGAAACCTGCGCAGTATGTGGAGGGGAGGGCTCCCTACATCACCGCCTAGAAACATGCTGTTGAATTTTGGGCTTTGTTATGATGGCTGGTTCTTCGTCAGGTGTGCAATTCAATGTCGTGCGTCTATTGTGTGAGGACAATAGACAGGATGGTGATTTAGAATTTAAAATATAACTTTTTGGTAGCACTTATATTGTATATCCTGTAGTTTACTTGGACGATGGCACGCCGCCCTGATCTTACTGATCTCAAGTAAATACTGACTAGTACAAAGTAAAATACTAAACGCCAAAAAGTTTACAAGCTAGATTATAAACTTGATCCAGTAGTTAAATCTATTTTATTAGTGTCAACTTAAGGGTTATTTATAAGGTTTGATGTTAACCACATCTTACCCATGACGTCTTACTTTCAGTGGCATTTGGCCACGTAAAAAGTTTGTAAGAACGTCTACAATACTTTTACTCAGGGCATCAAGCTCAGCCTCAGGGTCGGCGTAAAAACTGTCATCATTCTTGAGATGGCATTTTGTAGTGTCTTCAAAATAGCTGAACTGATTCACTTTCATGTGCAATTGGCAGCACATACCAAGGTGATTCATATCACTATTTAGTAATTAATTTGATCAAAAACTTGACTGACACTAAAAACTAATTTCAACATAGACCAACAAAGCCCACATGGCCAAGTCATTAAATTAAAGCTTAAATTCAAGTTTGACCTAACTAACAAAGCCCTCAAGCCAGTGTCATCATAGTCAAATATAATTAAGTGAAATTGATATGCCACAAATTCAAGTTCAGATATACTTAGGATATCTTTGGTTTATAAGAAGTGACAATTTAGATCCGGTCAACCATTCAACACTTCCCCTCCTTGACTAAATATAAGCGGTGGATACTCTTCTTCCTGGGTCACACTGTCTAACTCTTTGCATTCCTCAAAGTTTGAACGTTATCTCGATAGCCTTTCCTAAGCTGACAGGGCCAGCGTTCTTGGTGCTGAGCTTCCTTGGGTTTGGCGCATCTCCAATTCTGTTGCAGGCTTCTCCAGTTTGGTCACGCTCTCCTCCCCCTACCAAAGAGGAGACACCTAGTTCTAATGCCAGCGAGGCATCAAATCTATGAAATAAACTCTATGGCTTGCAATTATTATTATTTCTTTTTACTTTTTACTTTTTATTTTTTATTTTTATTATTATTATTATTATTATTATTATTTTTCTTTTTCTCTTTTATTATTTTTTTATTCTTTATGATATGGACGAAGGAACTTATAATGTACTTGATTCACAACCCAGCCACCTTGATCCTTAATGGTATATACATCTTCAGACGATTTCTCCAATATAATAAATGGACCCTTCCAAAGAGAGGCTAACTTGTGTGCGCGGCCTGCGCTATGAGTGTCACAATATACTACTAAATCTCTTTACTTAAACTTAGTCATTCCCCCATACCCAATGGCTAAAATATCTTCAAGTATTTGTTGCACATAGGGTTTAGCGACTTCTTCAAAGGCTTCAGGTGTGACAACCTTACTTTAGGAGTGAGTTACCACATGTACGTTTGAGAAATCTTCATTCAATACTAAAATAGAATTATTTCATTGTTAAGCAAGGCCCCACGGCCATCGTTTGCTTGTTGATTGGGTGGGACTGGTGTTGCAGGCACAATAGATCATCCTGCATCTATTGTGCTTGTTCTTTTCCCTCCTCCTGCATGGTATTGGGAATAACTATATTGACATTTCACTGTTGGCATCAGGAAGCATAGTGACCTTTACAATTGCAATTAAAGCAAGTAATTTTACTCACTGGCCATGAGGTGTTATTTTCTTATTGGTTTCGAAGGACTTTCCAGCAAAGGCAGCGGTTCCTGATCTGTAACTTAGTATTAAGAGGGCCATAATTTTTTGAGCATCTTCATAAATAGTCAACCAATTCAGATGTCACAAGGTTTTTCATGAAAGCAGGTAATAGAGTGTTTGATAGATTAGGGTAAGGTTTTACTGCATGCTCTAGTGCTATCTTGGTGTCAAAATTGACCATAGCCCGCGCGCCTAAGAGAACTTGAGCTTCACAATAGAATTAATCCTCAAATTCATCAATTGCTTCATCTTTCTTAAAGCTGATGTTCATAAACTTGGATTTTCTGGTCAACATCCGTTCTGGACCTCCAAATTCATGAATCACATCCTCCTTGACTTCAGCATATGTTGGATTTTCATTAATGTGAGGCATAATTAACTCAATGCTCCACTCATCCAAGCAGTTAATCATGGTGACTGCTTTGTTATGGTCACTGGCCCCATGCATAGCCATTTCAAAGCGTTTGACAAAGGTGGTAATACTTCCATTCTTGTCAAAGGCTGGCAGGTTTGCTGGTTTGAAATTATTGCTTCCCCATTCCTGGTTATCATGATTACTATTTTGTTGACAAGAACCAGGCGTACTAGGGCGTTGGGGCATCATATCCCAGTTTGAGGTGTTAGTGTTGACCAAAGCAATCATATTGCTAGGCAGTTGTCGACGTGGCCCAGCGTCCATTTCAGTAGCTATTTCTGAATCTTCGTCCTCATAATATTTGGAAGAATTTCCAGTTGAGTGGGTTGTAACACACTGACAATGCCCGTTGGCCAGAGTTCAAATTTGCTCGTTGATTTCATTTTTCCAACTGACATGATTTTGGGTTTTAATTTTTAATTTCACTATTTCCTTATTCAGGCTAGTAGCTTGTAGTTGCAAGGTGGAAATCACTTGGTCCTTTTCTTTCATTGCCTCCTTGCACTGGTTCAATTCTCCATGGAGATAATTGTTTGACTCATTAGTAGCATTAATATCATGATTGAGATTATTGATTTGTCTGGTGTATTCATGCTTCATCTGCGAAATTTGGTCGCTCAAATGTTGATACTGGTCACCATCTGCAGTCCCAGCCATGAGCGCCATTTGTTGAATTTTGGGCTTTTTTATGATAGCTGGTTCTTCGTCAGGTGTGCAATTCAGTGTCGTGCATCTATTGTGTGAGGACAATAGACAGGATGGTGATTAAGAATTTAAAATATAATTTTTTGGTAGCACTTATATTGTATATCCTGTAGTTTACTTGGACGATGGCATGCCACCCTGGTCTTACTGATCCCAAGTAAATACTGACTAGTACAAAGTAAAATACTAAACGCAAAAAAGTTTACAAGCTAAATTATAAACTTGATCCAGTAGTTGAATCTATTTTATTAGTGTCAACTTAAGGGTTATTTATAGGGTTTGATGTTAACCACATCTTGCCCATGACGTCTTACTTTCAGTGACATTTGGCCACGTAAAAAGTTTGTAAGAACGTCTACAATACTTTTACTCAGGGCATCAAGCTCAGCCTCAGGGTCGGCGTAAAAACTGTCATCATTCTTAAGATGGCATTTTGTAGTGTCTTCAAAATAGCTGAACTGATTCACTTTCATGTGCAATTGGCAGCACATACCAAGGTGATTCATATCACTATTTAGTAATTAATTTGATCAAAAACTTGACTGACACTAAAAACTAATTTCAACATAGACCAACAAAGCCCACATGCCCAAGTCATTAAATCAAAGCTTAAATTCAAGTTTGACCTAACTAACAAAGTCCTCAAGCCCGTGTCATCATAGTCAAATATAATTAAGTTAAATCACTAGGCCACAAATTCAAGTTTGGATAAACTTAGGATATTTTTGGTTTATAATAAGCGACGATTTAGATTCAGTCAACCATTTAACACATGCCCCCCAACCAAAGCCATATGGCAGGAAGTCGCGCGCCTGCTTAAGATCCAAAACGAGCAGGAATTTTCTATATCAAAGAGCCTCCTCTCGCTCCAGATTCCTTTCACCAATCCCATCTACCATCCGCTCCCTAATGATACCCATTGCAATGTGGACAATCCACACCATTGCCTTAGATGTGTTCAGGGGCATGGTCCCAACCATCCATGGGGTTATCAACAGGTTCCACGTCCACTTAATGGAGCACTTCCAAGCTTGGCTCTATGGATATATGAGGCCAAAGCAACAGGCGCTCATAGAATTGTGGTTCCCACTCTGGTTCCTCCACACAGACCCCTTCCTTCACACCTGCTCCATAGCGGGGAAACCCCTTCATAGTAGCGCACCAACCCCCCATACCTGTCAGTCCCGCTGGCAACAGGGGTAACCTGAGTATCCCAGGGTGCCCAATTTTATCTATCTTCATTTTCCACACATACTCGGCAATGCCTGTCCCCTGGTCAGCTTGCCTCAGTTAAACAAAAAGAACACATAAAAATAGTTTTAGCATTAAATATAATGTAAAAAAACTTATTTGAGGTGGGTCGACCTTTGACAAATATACCACACCAAGAATTTTCTAGCCAGTATAGGTTTTGAACTCAAAACCTGCACTTAGGGTGGAAGCAGTTTTACCTGCTCGCTAACCACCCCTATTAAATATAATGTAATACCTGAAAGTTTTAAATTATTAATCTTTACTAAACTATAAGCTTATACCCACTCCATTCATAATTTAAACCAGAACGGAAGATTTAGTACTTGGGTTAAGATTGTTAAATGCTTAACCATTTTCAAAATTAATATATATCAAATTATAAAGCTTAAATTTATATGTACTTTCATTTTATAATATGTAGTAAATAAAAACTTTTCATCTTAAAATAAGCACACTTTCTGCTTTTCAGCCTTTTTGCTGTATTATTCTTTTCAATTAAAAGCTTCTAAACACATTAGAAAGAATGGTTGAAAAATAGCCATGCAATAAATGTGTCACGGTTTTGGCTAAGAATAACTAGACTGGGCTCCCAGTTGGGGTGCGTAAGCACCCGGTGGAGGGCCCAGAATGCCAAAGGCATAGCAGTCCGAGTGACTAATAAAAGTGGGGTTCTATGGGAGACATGAGGAAAGTAAAAGTTCAGTAACATACCAAAGGCACCCAAGGCAAACCAGATGGTTGCATTGGGGCTTTTACAAGTCTTTCAGGGGCAACCCCAAGGGTGGGAGAGGCAGGGAGGATGATGAGTCCTCCAGGGCTTGCAGTTGCTAGCCTTCAGATTCAGATTGGGGCTTGCACACCAGCTTGAGACAGAACAGAAGCTGCCACATGGCTGAAAGCATGATTGGAGGTATAGTAAGACCCTCAGGAGGGGTTGGGACTGAGCTTCTTCTGAAGGGGACGCTCTAGGCCCCATTGGTGGGCCGAGCCAGCAGTGGCTGAGGCAGCTATGGAAGCCAAGTCCACAAGCGGTGAGGCGGGGCGCTCAGGTGCTGCTCTAGCTGGGGAGCAGTTTCAGAGGACTCAGCGACCAAGTGGATGGAAGGGTCTCCAAAAAATGGATGAGCAAAAATAGGCAAAGCAGTGGATTTGTCATTGGGTGTGAGGCAAATTATTGCATTTATGATCTGCTGCTGTGTGGCATGGTCAAGCAACCGGATAACCCAGTTGGTGAACATTGGTAGGAGGACTTGGGCGATGGCACATTTCATCAGATCGATTTGCAGAATTTTTGTAAAATTAATAAGGTAGGCAAAGGCCGCGGCAAGCTAGATAAGGAATTCAAAATTTATTAAAAAAATGAAAGAGAATGAACTGACAACCACCCCTGTCCAGGGTGGTTGCCTTAAAAACTGGGATGAATGCATGGAGAAGGTATCAAGGGATTGGCAATTTGGGAGTTGGTGATGGGATTTGGTTGGCTGGCTTGGAGGGGGTAGGATGATGCTCCAGATTTTGGCAAAAGTCAAGAAAACTTTTGCAAATTTTCCCAGATTCCTGGGGCCAAACTAAGTCAATGCTACCAATCCAGGTCCTGGTCATCCAAGTTGGCCTGTTCGCATAGTTTGGGTGTTCCATATTTAACCCAGGAGGCAGGGGTTTTTGGATTGGATTATTTGCAACTTAAACCAATCCCTCAATTGGGCTACTTGTGCAATTTGAACTCCCTGGGTCCATTTTGGAGTATTGGTCCAGCTGGTCCCAGTTGTTTATGGCCTGATTCAAGATCTGAGCCATATCCAAATCTGATTTCTGGTGCAGGCAAGTTCAGACTTGCTCACCCAGTCCATGATTTGCAGGATGGGCTCTGACGTTGGGAATTGCTGTTTTCTTAAAATTTCTGATCTAGTTTTTCTGGGGAGTGGGTGGTCCCAGGGCCTGTCCATGCCCCCTAGTGTGCGCAATCTCCCTGCAGACCCCTTCTATCAAACTTACCAGGGTTGAGGAGGGGGAAGAGGTGGGAGTGGGATATTTTTGGGGAAAAAGCAGTCACTCAGCGCTCATCTATCACATGGGCTAGGTCGCCCAGCTGTGACAGAGGGTCCACTGGAGCCTTGAGGCCCCTTTTCATCTGGAAGGGGTGTTGATCCCTATCCAGTTGCAAGGGCTGGTCCCCAGGACTTACACTACTCTTTCCTTTTTTTGACAGGGAGGATTCCACCCCTGGGGGCATGGAAAAGCATAATTCTTGTGGCACTCTGGTAGATTTATGGCTAGGATGGCCACAATCTTCTGGGGAGGATGGGGGCTGTCGGGTGGGAGGCGTGGAATTTCTCTATCAGGTCCTTGCAGTTTGTATAAGTGTGCACGTTCACCCAGCTGTTCTTATATGAGGGGTAACCTTTCCAGGCGACCAAGTATTGAATGGATCGGTGGGACCTTTGGGAAGCTAAAATGGCCTCCACCTCCACTTCCTGGGATTCCCTGACAACGATTGGCTCTGGGATGTTGGCCTTTCCCCCTTAAAGAGGGTAAGGAGGGAGGTGTGGAAGACATTTTGCTGCTTCCAGTGCGGGCAGTCTCAGGTGGTAGGCACCATTGCCTAAATTCTTCTCAACCTCAAAGGGTCCTGAGCATTTGGCTGCAAGCTTGTGGATGGGGGCTTCAGGGGAAGGTTGCAGGTATCTAACATTACAAGGTAACCAACCTTGACCTTGTGCCCTGGAAGGCGCTTCCAGTCAGCAAACTTCTTGTAGTCCTCTATGGACTTTGTCAAACGTTCATGAACCAGGTTGTGCATCTCTTGGAGAGAGCTTACAAGGCCCAGGGTGGCGGGAACTGCTGAGGATAGTTGGGGGCCAATCTGGAAAGAGGGGTTATACCCCAAAGTAGCCTCAAAGGGAGAGAAGCCGGTTGAAGGATGGAGGGAGTTATTGTATGCAAACTGTGCTAGAGGTAGATCCTTGGCCCAGGTGTCTTTTGAGACTGTTGTATAGCAGCGCAGGTACTGCTCAAGTACCTGGTTCACCTTCTCAGTCTTCCCACTGGACTGGGGGTGGTAGGCAGCGGATCTAAAGGGCTTGATGTGAAGGAGGGTCAGCAACTCTTCCCAGAACTGGGCTGTGAACTGGTGTCCCAAGTCACTCACTATCTCCTTGGGGAGACCAAACATGGCAAAGACATGGTTGACAAATAAATTTGTGGTCTCCACTGAAGTAATAAAAGAGAGGAAGGGGATGAAGAGTGCAAACTTGGTAAATCAGTCCATGACTACCATGATCGCATCTGAGCCACAAAAGAGTGGGAGCTCCACAATGAAGTCCACTGAGACTAAGGTCCACAGCCCTTCAGCCTTCTGCAAAAGGTACAACAGTCTGATCTTCCCAAAATGATCCAAATTCGCCTGGTCGCAGGTGACACAATGAGAGATCCAAGCGGGAATGTCCTTTGAGGACCAGTCCAATTGTAGGTTATCTTTATGAGATCTGCACACTTTTTGATACTTGGGGTGGCCGACAGTCTGGGGGATGTGATGTTCCTCAATGACATGGCTGCGTAGGGAGGGAGGAACCCAGACCTGATCACAGAACCAGATTGTTCCATCCTGCAAGGTATATGGAGTTTTCTTGTGGCGCATGGACTCTAAGTCATTAAGAAGCTTGATCCTTCAGGGCAGCAGGTTTTAGAAGTGAGGATATGGGGGAGGAGCGGAGATTCAGGGTCCAAATCAGCAAAGGATACAGTAGGGTGGCCAATGAGAGGATTTGGGAGGGAGGCACTCCCGTCATAAGGTCATATGGTTCTTCCCCCCATTGGGAGACAGGGAGGTGTTTTGGCTAAGCATGTCTGGCAAAACGTTCAGGGGACCTTTAATTAATTCATACTTAAAATGGAACCCACAGAGGTATTGATACATGCGAGTTTGACAATGTCCTATCTTCTGAGGTTTGTGGTAGTAATGCAGTGCCTTATGGTCTGTCCAAACGGTAATTTTGTGCTGGGCGCCCTGCAAGAGGTATCAACAGTGGGTGAGCAACCACGCCACCGCTGCTAGATCCTTGTCATATATCAGCCATGCCTGCTCTGTTGTGGTGAACTTCTGGGAGTAATAGGCCACCGGGTGCTCAGCTCCCTCATGCTCCTGTAACAGCATGGCACCCCCTGCCACTGACAAGGCATCACAGGTTACTATGAAGGGGCGGGAGGTATTGGCATGCAAAGGACGGGGGCTGTGAGAAAAACCTCCTTGATAGCCTCAAAGGCCTGCTGGCACTTAGGGACCATTTAAAAGGGGCGTTTTTCCCAGTGAGGGGGTACAGGGGTGCTGTCAGTTGGGAAAGAGTGGGGGAAAATTTCTTCAAAAAGGTGATGGTTCCAAGAAAGCTGTGAAGCTGTTTTTGAGTGGTTGGGGTTGATCAAGACTGAATAGCCTCCAGCTTGCAGGAGGGGACGTCATAACCATTCTTCAGGACAAGATTCCCTAGGAAGGTAACCTCATCCTTGAAGAATTTGCACTTGGAGGGTTTAACAAATAGCCCTGCCTTGTGGAGGGCTGCCACTACCGCTTCCAGGTCCCTGGTGTGTTGTTCAGGGGTGGGGGAATGGACCAAAATGTCGTCAATATAGGCCACCGCACATGGGAAGCACAAGTCCCCCAACACATCGTCAATGAGGTGCTGGTAGGTGGCTGGCACATTCTTCAAGCTGAACGGTATCACTCTGAACTGGAAAAGCCCCTGACAAGTGCGGATGGCTGTGAGCCACTCCTGTCCCCTCACCACCCTCACCTGATTAAAGGAATTCACCAAGTCCAACTTTGAGAAAACACGAGACTTGGCAATGACCTGGGCGATGCTCTGCTCTAAGGGTAAGGGGTATGGGTCAGGGATGGTAATGTTATTGAGGTGGTTATAGTCGATGCAGGGGTGCAGGGACCCATATGCTTTCCTAGCAAAAACTATAGGGGAGGCGACCGTAGAAGACTTCTTGATGAGCCATCCCTTCTCTAGCATCTCATCCAGCCAACTGCCCAAAGCCCTATCCTCTTCCTTTGTATAGGGCTAGAGGGAGCAGTTGATATTGACTAGATCAACTGTCAGCTGGAATGTCAAGTCATATTCGGAGTGTGAGGGGAGTTTGGATGCCAGTGAAATGTCAAAAATGGCCTTATATGAGGATAGGAAGGAGGGAAAGTCTTGAGGGAGGTCAACTAGGATGGGGTCCGGTGGGGAGATGGAACTGAGAGATGTTCCCTGGGGAAGGGTCTTTAGCAAGAGAAACTCACCACTCAACTTGAGGTTTGTGAACAACAAGGAGTTGGCTGCAATATTGATGTGAACTTGTTGGCGGAGCCACCAACCCACCCCCAAGATTACAGGGTAGAGCAAGTCCTGTACCACTGAGAAGTGGTTGGTAAACCCAAAGTCATGAACTGAGAAGTGCAATGGACTTCAGATGCGGTAAGACATCATGGACTCTGACAAGGCACCCAGGATAGATGAAGCTTCCTCCACCATTAGGTCCAAGGATTGTACCACGCCAAGATCAATAAAGTTACCCGCTTCTCCAGTGTTGAGGAGGGCTTGCACTGTGATTTCCCCTGACTCAGAGGGAAAGGAAATGGGGAACAGGAAGTATGCTTGGTCCTCTTTATTAGGGTGATCCAGAGAAAGGGCAGCTGAGGAGGGGGCATGACCCAACATCAAGAGAGACTAGCCCAGAGGCAAAAAGGTGGGGTGCAACTGGTTCGGGGTCTCTACTACTTCCTTGTCCCAAATAGGTAGTCAAGGGTTAATTCGTACACCTGCTCCGCTCTCTTCAGGGGGTGAGTAGGGGTCAGCCAGGGAAACAATTTCATCACGCTGAGAAGACTCCGAATTCTGGGGACCCAACGACCCAAGCTCCTGATCTGGACTGGGGGCAGGTGGCGCTATAGGCAGGGGTTCCCCTGGGGGAGGTACCTGAGGCGGCCACCGAGGGGGAGCAAAGGGCAGCAAGTCCAGGTGGGCGCTTCCCTTGACCGCGACCACTGGCAGGAAGAGGTGTGGTATGGGGGTACCTCAGGGGTGGCAATGGGACATGCGGAGGTGTGAAAGAGCCTGTTCCCAATTGCTCAGGCCACAGAGAACGCAACCTCTAAGGATCCAGAGAGAGGGTCCCAAGCTGTATGAGCTACCGCAGTGGGGTCCAAGGCAGCACAGAATATGGAGATGGCAATTTCAACAAGGATGGGTACCATTGGAGTCAGGACTGTGAAGGCCTCAATCAGGGAGGGTAGGTACATGGCCGTCTGCCCCAAGTTAAACAGATGGAGAGCCAGTCTCAACTCAGAGGCCGGGACTGCTGAGATGACCAGCGCCAACAAGGGGTGGGGTTGCCTGACTTGGCAGAAGAGTGGAGCACTCCCCTGACCCAACGATGGGCATCCCCATCCAGGGTGTTGAGGAGAGACACATTCAGCTGTGCATCAGAGGGAAGAGGAGATTTCCCACCATTTGCAGATAGGTGCATCTAAAGCTCTGCCATGATGCCCAGGATTTTATCAGCCACCTCATCAGAAGGGACAGGGGGAACCCCCAACCCTATTATGTTAACTGATGGAGTGGTGCTTGCCATTGGAGATCAGCAGGGTGGGGACCAATTCAGCAGAGCCTTGCAGCAGGCCCAGATGAATGGGGCTACCAACCAGCAGGAGAAAGCCAGGTCACAGAGGGAGAGCATGTTCAGAGTGAGGGTGTAGGCCAGCGCTTCGCTCATGCCAGTGAGGAGGGTGGAGAAGGCTGAGGTTATTAGTCAGTTCATTATGTCACAGATTTTGCTAAAAAGAACTAGACTGGGATCCCAGTTGGGGTGCGCGAGCACCCAGTTGATGGCTCAGAATGCCAAAGGCATAGTAGTCCAAGCGACTAATAAAAGTGGGGTTCTATGGGAGACATGAGGAAAGTAATAGTTTAGTAACATACCAAAGGCACCCAAGGCAAACCATATGGTTGCATTGGGGGCAACCGTGAGTCTTGTGGGGGCAACCCTGTAAGTCCCGGTGAATGTCCTCTGGGTGTCAATTGGGCCATCTTTCCATTCTCGAGCAAGAAGGTACCAAGGAGGATGGTCATACCCCTCGTTACTCAGGGTAATCTCGCTCATGTAGTAGACAAACGCTGGGTAACAGCCCTTACACTTTGGATCCCACTTCTGGTACCCACACTCTCCTCAGCAGAACTGTTACAAGGAATCAGTGAAATCTGTGCCAATATTGCTGAAATGGAATCAATTGCAACTAATTTAAGCGGCAATCAGCCTGATAATTGGATTTCAAATGGTCGAAAAGGTATGAAGATTGATCTATCAGCTGGAATGCCTGACAGTTGCAATTCAGTTAACACAATGATTGACAAAATCCCCCTCCCAAATCTGTCAGGCATCACCCCTGATGGGCAGGTAATAGCATCAGACACCATTAATGAGGTTTCAAAGCTTCCTTCTGGCAAATTGGGTGTTGCGCCTGATGCAATGCCACTGACCAAAAAGAATGGCCCAGTGACTGAGCATGGGCAGGTTGGGCGCCCTGAACCCGTTCCTAACCAAATGGGTCCACCCATATGTGGGGTGGTCTTGGAGGATTCCCGCCACTCGTTGGGCTAAACGCCGTCGCATCAACCATCAGAAACATAGCCAAGCTTTGGTTTGGACAATCAAGGTTGAACTGACTGCAACTTGGCCCGCCGCCAAATTTTACAATGTCAGTTCCCAGGGAACTAACCTGCCCATTTCCCAAATAATTTGCCGCATAGGTCAAACTTGCAAAACCTGATCCCAGCTTGTTTTCCCTCAAAATCAATGACTATTTAATCAGGCGCATCGCACTGAGAAAATTGTTGGTCAATTCTCCTTCCTTAAATTTTCCAATAAAAACAACTTCCCCCAAAATCCAGTTTTTATCTGTTGAAAATTCAGCTCCCTTCCAGTTCCATATTCATCATACCAGCAGCAGTGCCTCTGGCATTCTGGTTTACCATTTGGGTGCTCTGGCATCTGGGCTGGCAGGCCAGTCTAATTCTCACTTGCTGTTTGCCTGACAAACCCTCAAGGGTGGAAGAGGCAGGGAGGATGATGAGTCCTTCAGGGTTTGCAGTTGCTGGTCTTCAGATTCAGATAGGGGGCTTGCGCATCAGTGAGGGATGGCAAAGAGGCTGCCACATGGTTGGAATTGTGAGCGGAGGTATAGTAAGACCCATGAGAGAGGTTGGGACTGAGCTTCCTCTGGAGGGGGCGCTCTAGTTCTTACTGGCAGGCTGAGCCAGCGGCAGCTGAGGCAGCTATGGAAGCCAAGTCCATGAGCAGTGGGGTGGGGGCACTCAGGTGCTGCTCTAGCTGGGGAGCAATTTCAGAGGACTCAGCGACTGAATGGATGGAAGCGTCTTCATTAAATGGATGTGCAAAAATGAACAAAGCAGTGGGTTTGTCATTGGGTGTGAGGCAAATTATTGCATTTGTGATTCACTTCAGTATAGCAGGGTTGAGCGACTGGATAACCCAGTTGGTGAACATTGGCAGGAGGACTTGGGCAATGGCACATTTTCTCACATCAATTGGCAGAATTTTTGTAAAATTAATAAGGTAGACAAAGACCATGGCAAGCTAGACAAGGAATTCAAAATTTTATTAAGCAAAATGAAAGAGAATGAACTGACAACCACCCCTGTCCAGGGTGGTTGCCTTAAAAACTGGGCTGAATGCATGGAGAAGGTATCAAGGGATTGGCCATTTGGGGGTTGGTGATGGGATTTGGCTGGCTGGCTTGGAGGGGGTAGGATGATGCTCCAGATTTTGGCAAAAGTCAAGAAAACTTTTGCAAATTTTCCCAGATTCCTGGGGCCAAACTAAGTTGATGCTACCAATCCAGGTCCTGGTCATCTGAGTCAGCCTGTTTGCATAGTTTGGGTGTTCCAGATTCATCCCAGGAGGCAGGGGTTCTTGGATTGGATTATTTGCAACTTGAACTGATCTCTCAATTAGGCTACTTGTGCAATCTGAACTCCCTGGGTCCATTTTGAAGTATTGGGACAGCTGGTCCAAGTCATTTGGGGCCTGATTTGAGATCCAAGCTATATCCAAATCTGATTTCTGGAGCAGGCCAGTCCAGACTGGCTCACCCAGTCCATGATTTGCAGGCCGGGCTCTGACGTTGGGAATTGCTGTTTTTCAAAATTCTGATCTAGTTTGTCTGGGGAGTGGGTGCTCCCAGGGACCTGCCCATGCCCCCTGATGTGTGCAATCTCTCTGCAGACTCCTTCTATCAAACTTACCAGGGTTGAGGAGGGGGAAAAGGTGGGAGTGGAATATCTTTGGGGGAAAAGCAGTCACCCAGCACTCATCTATCATGTGGGCTAGGTTGCCCAGCTGTGACAGAGGGTCCACTGGAGCCTTGGGGCCCCTTTTCATCTGGAAGGGGTGTTGATCCCTATCCAGTTGCACAGGCTGGTCCCCAGGACTTACAAAATGCAGCAAACTTTTTAATTCTCTCAGATAAATGTTGCCTTTATTAAACAAGCTTATAGTATATTTATATTGCATTAAACTTTTCCGTATCTGACTGATCAACATTCAGTTTCTAATACATTAATCTACTTAAAACTAATATTATTTGGTTCTATAATTTGCTACAATTTTATAAGCGTTAGTAATATCAGGATATAGTAACTCATCAAACGTCTAGAAAGTACGAATATCAACAAGATGAATATTTAAGTTAAAAAACGGGAAGAATATGTATTAAACAAATATAGTCATTATATAAGATAAGTCTGAAAACTTTTTATTCTATTATTTACCGGATTGTTTGTATCTCTAAAATTGAGGCAAGCTAGTAAAATAAAAATAAGACAAAAATTTCGCTGCTGTACACTAGTGAGTAGAGTAAACTTGCTAAATGTGACACGTTTCTGTCAAATTAATTCACGCCATGACATCGTTTGTATCAAAGCTTTTCATGTATTTATCAAACTTTCTCCGAAGCTGTGAAGAAGTAAACTGATTGTAATTAAGTTTGATATCACGAGCCATTGACTAGGCAAGTAAAATAAGTTGTCAGAAAAAATGTATGCAATACCTTATAGTTGTTTCCGTGTTTTTTCTGTAAAGCTTCAAGGTACTTTTTGTCAAACTCTGACATCAAAAACTTTGGGGCAGAAACCTGCGTGGCTAAATCCTCAAGATCTAAAAATATATTTAGTTGGGATAAATTTTATGCTAAAAGTGGGTAAATACCTTTAATGAATTCAGTCTTAGCAGGGGCTAGAGGAGGAAGTTTATATGAATATTTTCCTTATTAGCAATGAAAATTCTTAAAATGTTTCCCTCGGCATCACATTCAATAACATCATAATTAGAGCCAAGATGTCTGGAGAGCCCATCAGTATCAATATCAGCTAGATTACTAGTATCTGGTATAGAACGAGAATCTGTTGTGACTTCTGCACAAAAAGAGCCTTTAACTTTGTTCACTGTACTCATGAGACCCAGAGTCTCATAATTGAAGTTCATAGATTTTCTTAAGTTTCATTTCTCCTTCACTCCAGGAAAATTTGGAATAGTTTGTTTACGTGGAGCCTTAGTCCTCCTTCCCTTATGCGTAGGATTTTTGATTTTTCTACGTTGAGTTGGATTGACCATAACTTGAATTTACTGAAAGGGTACTAAATTTTATTTTTGTTAGTCAATAAAATACCCTTTTGTAAAAAAGATTCCCTGAATACAAGTTCGGTATAAAAGTTTAACTGAAATTAAGCATACTAAAATAGTCTAGTCAAGTATAGGGCAAGTACAATTAAATTAAAGTTCAGCAATAAGTACATTGTATGGAAGAAAAGAATAAGCAAAAGGCAAATAAAATAGAAGAAATTTGATTTGAACATAAAAAACAGACAATAGCAGTAAACATAAAGGATATAAAAGTGTACAAAAAATACAATTTAACTAATTGAATAAGTTGAGAATGTTTATAAAAAGTATTCCTTAAAATAAAATCACAAGAGTATTGCTTAGTTACCTAACTATATTATAGTATATAAAGAATGCTTTATAAGTTGTCTTGATATACGAAAAATAATAATACTTCCCGATAATGCTTCAGATATTGTACACAATTCAACCAAATGCCGGCAAGGGTCTTCTGATCGCCTTATCTTGTATTAGCTGAAATATTCAGCGTTGCTGGAGTTTCTAATTTTCCAGTCGATACTAATCGATATTTAGCTTTTATAATGGTAGATGGCCATCGATAAGTTTAGGAAGTAATTGAATATGTCGAATGAATCGAATAACTAACAAATCGTTTAGACAAAACTAATCAACTTATCAGATCAACCAACTCACCAACCACTTAGCAAAAACCATTTTAAAATGTTTTTCTGTATCCGCTGTGGTACTGTTTGTAGCGGAATCTTTTTTTAGTACTAGATGGTCCCAATTTGTAGCGGAATCTTGCGATTGATTTTTGACTACCTTCAAGACTAGCTAGAGCTTTGAAATTTGGCACACTTAAGTATCTCCCAAGACAATATAATAATCCATTGAAAATATGAAAATTTTGAATTTATAAAAAACATTTTTAAATCGCTTAACCGTTTTATACTATCTTGTAATTGACTCGTTGTGGTATCTACCTATATGTGATGGAATCTTGCAATTGATTTTTAACTACCTTCCAGACTAGCTAGAGCTTTGAAATTTGGCACACTTATGTATCTCCAATGACAATACGATAATCAATTGAAAAATTTTATTTCTATAGTCAAAATAAAAAGTTTTATAACAAGTGAAAATCCTATATGTTTTTGATGGTAGACAGTATATTGTTATGGCTGAGCAGTTTGGTATTCAGTTTTGATAGTTTCAATAGGTTTGCCAAGCGGTTGGTGGTTTTAGGTTGAATAATAAGCTTGATGGTTTTAGTAAGAGGTTAGTGTTTGAATAATTCAAGAAGTTAATTTGTTTTGGTAAGTTGTTGGTAGTTTAGGGCTGTTGGTTGATTTAAAAGTTCATAAACATTTTTCCCAAGCTTTGCTTGGGTTTTCTTGTTGCTAAAACGTTATCTTCTCGCTGTGGTCTGTCTGTTTTATTATCTTTGATGGAATCTTGTGATTAATTTTTAACTACCCTTCGGACTAGATAGAGCTTTGAAATTTGGATACTTATGTATCTCCAATGACAGTACAATAATCCATTAAAAATTGTAAAATTATGAATTTTGCAAAAAAACGTTTCCCCCAGCTTAGCTTGAATTTAAAATTATATTTATCTCATTTTTTTACTCAAAAAGCTTATTTGTGTTGGAATCTAGCATCATTTTTTTTAGTACTAGATGGGGAATCTAGCATCATTCATTTACCACACTTCCTAACTTAACCTATTAAAATTTTGCAGTTACTGAGGTCAGAAGACAATACAATATTTCACCATAATTTATTATTTTTATAGTAAAATAAAAAAGTTTTATATGTAAGAAGGGAAAATTTTATATAATTTTAATCAGTATATTATTACAACAGAGCTTTGATATTTGGTTGTTTCGATAGTTTATATGGTTCTGCCAAACCAGTTGGTGGTTATAAAGTTAATTATCAAGTTAATTGTTTGGTAAGTAGTAAGTGATTGGCTGATTTTGATAGTTTAAATGGGGTTTCCAAGTGGTTGGTGATTTTAGGTTGATTTAATAGGCCCAATTGGTTTTAAATGGATGGTTAGTAGTTCTTGGCTGATTCAATAGGTTTAATCACTAAACTTATTAATAACTATCTACCAAAATATAAGCTAATATAAACTAATATTATCTGTTAATGGTCAGCTTACCTCAAGTAAATGAAAATTATTATGTGTATATTCCAATCTCCTAAACTACTAAAAATTTAAACTAACCATGACACAAATATTCTATGCCACATAAAAACAACCATAAGCAAGTTTTAATAGTATGATAAAATAAATAAAATTTATTTATGATTCCATATATATGAGGGTTATTTGGAAAGTAAGGTCTAATTTCTTTTAAAAGTATGAGGGTTGTTCAGACCTTACTTTCTGAATAACCATCATATCCTAAAATATTCGAGGTGGGTCGACCTTGGGACAAATTTACCACACCGAGAAGTTTTCTATCCAGTACAGGTTTCAAACTCAAACCCTGCACTTAGGGTGGAAGCAGTTTTACCTGCTCGGCTAACCACCCTTAACCATCATATCTTCTATCTATAAATAGCATTCAAATAAACATGCTTTGCTACTGTGTTTATAACTTATAATATGATTTAAATTGATTAAATTTGATTTTATATTATAGATATCCACAACCACTCAGCTAGAACCATTGGACCTATCAATCTGACCAAAAACCACCAACCACTCACACAAAATCAATTGAGCCTATAGAATCAACCAAATTCACCAACCACTCAGCCAGATAAAATCAAACCTATCAAATCAATCAAATGTCACTAAACTGATACTAAAACATCTGTATATAAACCATTATATATATATGTGTATATTTATTCAAGGTGGGTCAACCTTGTGACAAATATACTACACCAATTTGGGATAGGGAGTGAAGAAAAGAATGGAGGACAAAACCAGTACTCAGGGTAAAACCTTTCTGCATGTATATAAATAGAAGACAGAACCTAGCACTTGGAGTAAAACAGTCTGCATGTATTCTGATATACCAGGATTAAATAATCTAACTTCACTAATTCTCTTGGTCAGACTGAGAAATAAAGCTCAAAGCCACATGTATTGCTATCCTCTTAGCACAAAAATACTAATTTTTGCCATGACTAGATTTGGACCTGCATCATGAGGGGTGCTAGCGCATGCCATTACCACTAATCTAAAATCTTTTAAAAAGCTCCATACCTTTATTAAAATTAGAATAAAAAATGAAATAAGGGAAAGAGATGTGACAGAATGGGGTTTCAGCCAGCGGAACAAAATACTGGGAATGGATGCTGCTAGGTGGGTAGCACACCCAAAAATTCCTGGGTGGAAATCACCATTGCTAGTCATAGTTCTAGCAACGGCAAGCTTACACACCATTACATCTTCAGTCTAAATAATGACTCATTGCAATTGTCAAGTCACCCAGAAGTTAAAGCTAATTGTGAGGCTCAAAAATATCTGGGACAAGGCACAAGGATTATGAGATATTCTTGAGCTGGTCAGAGAAAACCAAAATCATTTTTCTTACCATTTCCATGTAATGCTTTTGTAGCTCAAATGCTTGGCCACAATTACCAACTGTACAACCCATATATAATAATGTTAAAGGAAAGCTCATAGCTGGCGTGGTTGATTCCTGAGCATCTTCACACTAATATTTCTTGAGAGGAATGTAGATCTGGCTGAGGCTGCTCACCTGATAGCAAACCTCATGATACACCAATTCATGTTAAACATACTACACTTAAAATAGCAGTGGGCAATATTTGCCTCAGGGTCAGTGCACACCGGGAATTCCTTATAAGGATACCCTGGGTCACATTGTTTATTTGTTCATATTGCACAGTGTAAAATCCACCTTGTAGTTGAGCGCTGGTTGGAGGTTACCAACTTGCAGTTGAGACCTGACACCAACTCTTTAAGATGGTAGTTAGTGTTATGGTCCTCCTCCGCCCAATAATTGAGGATTTGGGAGCAAGTCAGTGGTTTTTAGTGGTGATTTTGGGGGGTGTGCCTGATGGCAATTGGGGAGTTGTTATACAGGATATAAATATCCCTGCCAGTGAATTCATTACCAATCTGGTTCTACTTGTCTCACGTCAAAGCTGTGGCCATTGATGAAACTTGGGTTCAGAATCATGTTGTATTGCTTTTCCTCCCACAGATACTTTAACAAATGACCAGCCACCCAACTGCATAGCTCATTTACATAGGCGCCAATAATAGGAGCTTTGATGCCATGAATGCAGCCGTGGGTAAAGCAACATCCACTCCCATAGTGAGCGTGACGTGAAAAGTTCTGGGACCCCTTGTACCTTGGCCCAGTTAATGCACCATGTAAGTCTGTAGCAGCGCATGTGTGACTGTAAAATTTGGAGAAACGATTTTGCCCAAATCTGGTGGACATGAACTTCAAAGTTGAGAAAGTCCATTACAAAATCTCACTTGGGTTTTAACAGAATGCACAATTGATTAAGTGTCACATTGACTTTAAATCAAAGGAAAGTTTGGATGAGGGATTTGATTTTGCCTTCCAAGGAGTGGCTTGTTGGGAAAGCGTGGGCCACATACCAGAGCTTTGAAAGTATAAAATTGTTAAGCGTTTGCACCTTCCCCTCAAGGTTCAGCAAGCGTTTCTAGTATTCCATCTGGGTCAACATACTGGAAAGCACCTTTTATTCTATCACCTCCACTGTTAGGACTGATTCAGTAAAAAGAATGCCCAAATATATAAATATCTGAGTGGGTGGCAAGGGAGTGAGACCTAATGGCAGGAGAAGTGTGGCTGCCCGATCTTAACTACTACCATCTTGTCAATATTAACTTTTGTGTTTGAAGCCTGTTGGTAAAAGGTACGGAGGTGCTCAACGCCTTAAAGATTGTGATCAGAACTGATCCTCACTGCGGTGTCATATAAAAATGCTTGCATCCAAACTGAAACCTGTCTGGGTTGACTGATGCCCTGCAACTGTGCTTCCGCTGTGGCTACCAAGATATATGATGCAAAGTTGTATAAAACTGGGGACATGGGATCGCCTTGGTGGAGGCCCTGTCCAATCAGAATAGGATTCATTAAACAATCAAGTACAGTAAACCTAGTCATAAGGCATGTGTACAGAATGTTGATACAGGTGATAAAAGTGTGGGAATTTCAACGGCATTCATTGCCACCTGCATTAATGACCAAGTAACCCAATTATAAGCCTTCTCCATGTCCAGAACCATGAGATAGCCCTTCTCAGACCTGCGTACGTCCTGCAGAGTGTTTTGGACAGGACGGATACTCTCCCAGACAGTGCGCCCCTGATAAAACTATTTTGAGACATATGGATAGTCCTTGGGGCAGTATGCATCAAGCAGTTTGAAAGGATTAATGTAAGGATCTTATAAATCAGCGTTAGGAAGTGTAATTGGGAGTCAGTTCTGAAGAAGCTACTGAGTACCTTTTTTACAAAAGCACAATTTGGGTCTCATTACCCCCACTGGGATTTAACACTTATGTGGCAAGAAATAATTATACAAAAGGGCAAGTTCTGGCGCCACCTGGGCGCTAGTGCATTCACAATCTCAACCCACATGTTGCTGGGGCCGGGGCCTTACCTTTTGGCACTTTCTTAAGTGCTTGGTTCACCTCCGCATTTAAGATTGCAGCCAAAAGATTGTGCTTGTCAACCAGTGAACCTTTGTGGAATTGGCTTAGCCATGGCCAGGAGGGTTTCCATCGCCATAATCTTGTGTTCACCTGATTGGAAAAGATTGCAATAAAACCGCTCCACTTCAAGCTGGAATGTGGCAGGATCATTGAAAATAATGCCGTCATGTGTTTTTATTTGGCAGTTTGGCCAAGGGGTTGTCAAGAGAGTGTCTGTAACTCTCTCGTTCCCAGCAAGGTGATGTGTGATGCAAACCCACATTGCTAGGGAACTAGCCGTTAGGAGAATGGAAAGGAAGGCACCTCAAAATGGTGCCTGTGCAAAAGGTACCCCAGGCAAGGGTGTAAAGAGCAACATATAGGACCAGGTAAGTAAGAACATCACAGCTTGAGTGGACCCCAGAGGGGAGTCCATAATCAAGTGTAACTTGGCGTCAGGGGCCTTGGGTGCCTCGATCTGGAGGGGACCTGGGTGGCCCAAGGAAGCACCTGGGATTTTGGTATATTGCGATAAAAGGTAGTGGCCCACATGGTTGGAGACCTCCCCAAAGAGGTCCACCACCAAGTTTGCCCAAGGAACCATTGGTAAAAAACGTAAAATAACGGGTGTTTTTATTTAAGAAAAGTCGACCAACAAGGAATGTTGGTCGCAAAAACATATTTAAAGTGGGCCAGGGAAATTCAGGTTCTGCGGAAGTGCGCCCAAGCCTTGACGCTCCAATAAACAGACGCTTCCATCCGTTTTAGTAAAATACACCAAAAGTGCCTTCACTCAAGTAATCAATTGAAGCCATATTTTACCCAAGCTTAAAATTTCATAACTTGAGCGGGACTCAAACCCTTGCTCTCCAATCAACTGAATCAAACCATCTTTGTTTATAATGTAAATCGTTCATTTTAGTGCCTGGGCCGAGATAAGAGGCTGGGCGTTTTGCACCCCATTAGTATCAACCTGGGCATGCTTGGCTTGCACCCAGCGTTGATCTAAGGTGTGTTTCAGGTCAGGAAGAGCCTGAAGTTTCACCTTCTGGGCCTCCTGTCACCCAGCCTTGTCTTTAGCATCAGTTCCTACTATAAAGTCATCCAACCATGACATTACCCTCTCCTCCTTCTTGGGCTCCACCCCCTCCAGGGGCGTTTGCTAAGGAGAAGTTCTTATGTGCTGGTGGCAACTTCATAGCAGCAACGGCCAGCTTAGGCTGAGATCCTGCAGCCTCAGGAAAATGATTATGGAAAGATTCAATCAGGTCTTGGGCATGTACACAATCCCGTGCTGGCACCCAACTGTTCTCTGCTGCGTCAAACCCTTTCCAGGATACCAGGTACTCAAGGCGTCGCTTAACCCAGCGGGAGGCTACTATTTCCTCCACTTCCCATTCTGGTGCCCCATCCACAAGATAAGCCTCAGGAGTCACAGGAGGAGGGCCCTCAAACAATGTCAACTTGCTTTCATGAAAGATGGAGAAGATCCAAAACGCGGAGGGAAGATCCAACTGGTATGAGGCATGTCCCACCTTTCTAACTACACGGTAAGGACCAATCCTCTTTGGACCCAGCTTTTTGCATGGCTGCTTGATAGGGATGTTGCGAGCATCAAGCATCACGAGATCCCCTTCCTTGTATGCTGGACCCACTCGGCGCTTTCCATCAGCATTCTCCTTATAAACCAGCATAGCCGCCTCCAAACTTGTGGACACCCCTTGATGGACCTTCTTGAGAGTCTTAGCAAAGTCCAGCACCGCTTCCACTTTGGAACCACAGCTGGGCTCCATGTTAAAAGCAGGGTTAAAGCCATGGTTAGCAAAAAAGGGTGAACAACCGATTGATGAATGCAAAGTGTTGTTGTAGCTAAACTGGGCCATGGGAAGGTGAGGAACCCAATCTGAATGGTCTGCGGTGGTGTAACAACGCAGAAATTGTTCCAAGCACTGGTTCACTCGCTCAGTCTGCCCATCTGATTGGGGGTGATAAGCAGTTGAACGGCAGGGGCGAATCTGAAGAGTTTTACACAACTCTTCCCAAAAGATGGAGGTGAACTGGGGTCCCCAGTCACTAATGATTTCTTGAGGAACCCCATGAAGCGCAAATACATGGGCGACGAAGAGCCTGGCCATTTCAGCAGCAGTTATAGTTGTTCTGCAAGGAATAAAGTGGGCGAACTTTGTAAAGCGGTCCACCACCACCATGATTGCATCATACCCATCTGAAACGGGTAACTCCACAATGAAATCCACTGATAGGGAAGTCCAGGGCCCTTCAGCCTTTTGGACTGGTACCAGCAACCCTGCTAAAGGTTGCCAATTGGGTTTCATTTGATTGCAGATCAGGCACTCTTTACAGTACCGCCCTACCTGAACAGGCAAGCCCTTCCAATTGTAAGTGCGTCATATCAACTCCAAGGTCTTTGCTTTCCCAGGATGACCAACAGTGATTCCGTCATGATGGTCCTGGATGATCTCCAGGCGCAGTGGTCCAGCAGGAACCCATAGGCGACCCTGAAACCACACCATCTCATCCTTCACGTGATAACCCCTGGATAAGTCCTCCTGATTCAGGGCGCTCTTAGCGAGAACAACAGCATATTCAGCTGATAACGGCTGAGAAAGAACTACCTTTCTAAACATACTATATTCTGCTGCATTTTCCAGAGGCATGAGCGCTGGCGTATGTACCATGGACTTAGGAAGTTGAGGCAGAATCATACTTGGTGGAATCATCAACTGGTGTTGTGAATCTCTACCTCCTTTGGATTGGGAGCCAAAGCAGGGTTGCGGCTCAAAGCATCCGCCAAACCATTCTCCTTGCCCTTGGTGAACTCATAGGAAAATGTAAATAGGGCAAGGGTCTCATGCCAACGGGTCTGACGTGGTGTTAGAACATGTGGAGCACGGTAGTACAACAGGGCTCGGTGGTCTGTGCATACCCAGAATGGTTGGGAAGAGCCATGTAAGTGGTGACGCCAATAAATCAGCGCCTCCACCACTGCTAATAACTCCTTGTCATATACGGCGTAATTTAACTCATGCAGAGACATTTTCCTAGAAAAATATCCCACGGGATGCTCAGACCCATCTTCACCCACCTGTAACAGGGCAGCCGCAATGGCAAAGTTGGAAGCATCTGAGGACACAATGAACTCCTTTGCAGGGTCAACATGGCGAAGGATGGATGTGGATAACAAGGTGCACTTCACCGCTTGGAAAGCATCCTCCAAAATGGGGGACCACTGAAGCACCTTGGCCCCGCTAGCCTTATATAAGGGAGCTGCCACCTCGGAGAGATTGGGTGTGAACTTCTTGAGGAACGTACACGTCCCCAAAAAGCTCCTCAATTCCTTGACAGAGGTGGGGGTAGGCCACTCACGAATAGCCTTCTCCTTGTCTGGAGTTATCATATGGCCCTGGTCAAAAATGACGTTGCCCAGAAAAGTAACCTGGGACTTGAAGAATTCACATTTACTAATCTTGAGGGTAAGGCAAGCGGCCCTCAATCTCTCCACTACTTGTTGAAGGTGTACTGCATGTGACTCATGATTGGGGGAAAACACCAGAATGTCATCCATGTAGGCAACCGCACATACCCCCAACAAGTCTCCCAACGCAGCATCAATGCGGCGTTGAAAGATGGCAGGGGCATTCTTAAGCCCAAAGGGCATAACCCAGAACTGGAAAATTCCTTTTCTGGTGCAAAATGCAGTTAACCATTCCTGGCCCTTCTTTATCCGGATTTGATTGAACGCATTGAGGCAGTCCAGCTTGGAGAAGACCTTCGCCTTCTCCACATAGCGCGCAATCTGGGAATCTAAAGGGATGGGATGGAGGTCGGGTACAGTCACATTGTTTAAGTTTCCATAATTGACACATGGATGTAAAGTTCCATCAGCCTTCTCCACAAAGAGAAGTGGGAGCAAACAGGGGAGGTACGCTGAAAGATGGCACCTTTGGCCAACTGCTCCTTCACCCATACATCTAAAACCTCTTCCTCCCGGACAGTCAATGGGTATATGGGGGAAGAAATATGCACCAGATCCACAGTGAGTTTAAATTCACAATCAAACTCAGAATGTTCTGGTAGCGTACTAGCTGAAGCTGCATCAAAAGAAGATGCCAACTCCTCCAAACAAGAAGGTAAGGAAAGTCCCACAGTGGGCTTCAGCAAAGGGGCAAGATATGGACTGGGAACATTGGGCCAATGGGGTAATTTGCCTTGGGCGTTATCCTCAGACAGAGGAACAATCAACTGGTGACCATTTGTCAAAGACAAGGATAAAGTGTTTTCTTTCAAATTAGTTCTGACGTCAAACTTCCGCCACCACTCAACACCCAAAATGATGGGAAACAAGAGGTTTCTGATAGCTTGAAACTGGTCAGACAATAGATAAGAACCTACCTGGAAATTGACTGACTCCATGATGTTTAGTGTGGGGATACCTTGAGAAGCCCCACCTCTAACCATACCACCTGGTGAGTAACTCAACTCAAGGTAGTCAGCAAGGTTTTGGTCAATAAAATTATTTGAGGCACCAGTATCCACCAAAATAGTTGTGCTGAACTTTCCATAAGAGGATGTAAGGGTAGCAGTCAACAAGAAGTATCCAGAATGGGATTTATTCAACGCAGAAAACGCCATCAACTCACCAGAAAATTCTTCCTCTGGCTTGAACAAGCCATCAGGGTATGTTTTGGAATCATAGAAGGGGGAGGGATAGTGGGCCACTCTTACTACTGAGGCCACATATCCTACCACACCTTCTGCAGGTGCATATACATCTTTATATTTGTGACGAAGTTCCTTTTCAACTTCCTGAGAACCCCTAATCATGGTAGGGGTCAAACGAGGGTTCTCAGGAGTAATCTGATATACTGAAATAGGGTCCTCATCCAGACCATATGAGCAAATAAACGGTTCATTTTGGGATAAATCGCTCACATTATAAAACGCATTTTTCAGTTCTAACGAACCCCAACTCATTCCAAGGGTTCAGTGTGCATCATTATCCAGGGCCATCACCCCCAAGCCCAGAGCTGATGCCTCAGCATGCACCTCAGAAATGTGTTGGGGAGAAAAAATGATAAAAAATCATTTTTTTGTTAAATTCGGGTTTGGACCCTCTGATGTTCCCAATTTCAGCCAAGATGGGGAGGAAATCAGTGGGAAGCATCTCATGATTCAAGGAAATATCACTAGTTGAGGATGCAATATTTATAGGGATGACCATGGGTGACATCATCATGGCAGAATCATCTGAAACCTTTACTTCATTCTTGGGGCTAGACCCCTGTACAGTTCCAAATTTAGAAGAAGTAGAAGGATTAGAAGGATAAGATTCCCTCATTTCAAGAGGCGCGCACGTGACTTTTCAGCCTCCGTATTTATATGATTTGATCTGATGATGGCCAAATTACCTGGCCCCTTCCAGGTTGGGGTGGAGAAACTACCCCAAAGGGTTTTGACAAGATGATCAAAATTAGAAGGAGGCAACTGCCAAATTGGGGCATTTCGCATTGATATGTCCAAGGTCAAACAGAGAAATGACATTTTAACCTCATTGATTAATGGCAAAGCCTGGGATTTTTTGCAGAATTCACTCAAGTATGCTTTCATTGGCTGACCCACTTGATGCAGAGAAAAGAACTCAAAGAAGGAATGGATGGATGCTTCCTCAGGTCACTTCTGCTCCAAGACCTGCTCCAAGCCCTCCACTGTTTGCCACAAATGTGGGTGAGTGCAGAATACCACAAAAACCCAGTCACCCGCATCAGGAGACAAACAGGACAACAAATTTACTCCTCACAAAAGTGGACATGAACCAGACAGATTATGTTTACTTAACGAGGGGTTTGGCTCAAGGGATGCCAAGGCTTGTTGAATTTCTGAGTAAATCTCAGGAGAAAGGCAGGGAATCACAACATCTGAATTGTGAAAAGTCTGAGACCACCAGGTACGAGCAGGAAGGGTGGGCACTTCCCAATTGGTAGTTGCAAGAATAACGCCGAGATGCACCAAAACAAAACCAAATGAGAAAATTGTGGTGAGCACCATCGTGGCAGTGACAAATGGCCAGCGCACCCAATTTACTAATAACAAAAGTCCCACACAGATAATTCTCATGCATGTATAATAAAAAGGTTGGTTGACTAATGTCAAGAGAGTGTCTGTAACTCTCTCGTTCCCAGCAAGGTGATGTGGGATGCAAACCCACATTGCTAGGGAACTAGCCATTAGGAGAATGGGAAGGAAGGCACCTCAAATGGTGCCTGTGCAAAAGGTACCCCAGGCAAGGGTGTAAAGAGCAACATATAGGACCAGGTAAGTAAGGAACATCACAGCTTGAGTGGACCCCAGAGGGGAGTCCATAATCAAGTGTAACTTGGCATCAGGGGCCTTGGGTGCCTCGATCTGGAGGGGACCTGGGTGGCCCAAGGAAGCATCTGAAATTTTGGTATATTGCGATAAAAGGTAGTGGCCCACATGGTTGGAGACCTCCTGAAGAGGTCCACCACCAAGTTTGCCCAAGGAACCATTGATAAAAAAACGTAAAATAATGGGTAAATTTATCTAAGAAAAGTTGACCAACAAGGAATGTTGGTCGCAAAAACATATTTAAAGTGGGCCAGGAAAATTCAGGTTCTGAAGAAGTGCGCCCAAGCCTTGACGCTCCAATAAACAGACGCTTCTGTCCGTTTTAGTAAAATACACCAAAAGTGCCTTCACTCAAGTAATCAATTAAAGCTGTATTTACCCAAGCTTAAAATTTCATAACTTGAGCAGGACTCAAACCCTTGCTCTCCAATCAACTGAATCAAACCATCTTTGTTTATAATGTAAATCGTTTGTTTTAGTGCCTGGGACGAGATAAGAGGCTGGGCGTTTTGCACCCCATTAGTATCAACCTGGGCATGCTTGGCTTGCACCCAGCGTTGATCTAAGGTGTGTTTCAGGTCAGGAAGAGCCTTAAGTTTCACCTTCTGGGCCTCCTGTCGCCCAGCCTTGTCTTTAGCATCAGTTCCTACTATAAAGTCATCCAACCATGACATGGCCAGAGCAACCTTCAGCTGTCGGGTAGAAGCAGTACACTTGTAGATTTTGGTTTTCTTGTACATGGCACTATCCCTTATAAGCTTATTAATAATCTTTATCCATCAGGCAAGGTGATTAAGAACTGGCTGCTGATCTAGGTGCACTACCACCCAATTGAATCCAATTTCAGATGTTCAGAACCAGATGGGGTCCCATAAAGTTGTTGGAGAGATTTGCCACTTCCACTGTGGTGGGGTGTCGCCTAAATAGATGGCCACCTGAATGATCATATAGTAACTTTCCAACTTAATAGAAACCTCGCTGTTTAAAGTAAACTGTATAAGGTCATATGAGACTTAGACGTAATCCAGCAGGTAACTGCATATCAGCTCATCATGAAAATAATACACCCATCTTGTAAAATTTGTGGAGTCATCATTCTCTTCATCAATTTAAGGTACATCCTCAATGCCACTAGGTATGCAAGCATACCCTATGCCATAAAAGAAAGATGCCCCAGGATAGGAATGTATTCCTGCTTTTGGTCGTCCAACAGTTCAGGTCATTATAATAATAGCCATGTCTTCAGTTTGCACTTCTGATAGGAATTGTTAGAATTGGCAATTTTTTGTGGGGGTTGGGTGATGCATATATCTCAATCACTAGAGAATTTACCAGTACGCTTGTCATGGGTCATGATCACAAGCATTCTGCCAGCATGTGTCTCCTCCACAAATTTCAAACTAATATTTTTGTTCAGAGCTATGATTGCCATGTGGTCTGACCAAAGCTCCTGACACATAATCTGCAGGGACCACGGGTGATGCTTGGGGTATCAGTTTGAACTAGCAACCATTTCACTATGGCTGTGAGCCCAAGTTTTGGATAGTAAAATTAAGTCAATATAATTATTAACTTTTAAATGATGCGTTTTCCTTATCATTGTTTGCATGCTAGCCATCCCTATAGCATTAGTGCTCGTGTTGATCATTGATGTCTGCCCAACCCAAAGGTATGAGGCTTTTCAGAATTGTGCATCAAATTATAAATGGAAGTTGGTTTTTTAATGGTGGATGGCGCTGCAACTGGTTGATGAGATGGAGATGACTGGCAGGTGCTGTTGGCCAGAACTGGGATTTTTTTGCCAGGCATAGAATGCACAGAGTACTACGTTGCCATCCCAGTTTCTTGTCAATTGATAGAGAAGATGGCTTTAGCACAAACTTGGATTTATGCTGTGGTGGGGGCGGGTGAGCAGCAGAAGCGGCCTAGATTCATGATTAAATTTTAGGATCAGCACCAGTTGCTGTCTGACCTCAAGTCACGGCTTGGCATAAAGAGGGCGGGGTTTTCTCCTTTTTACAGCCAGCCTACAGATTGACTGTACTAATAGATATCTTCTCAGCCAGAGGAGCTGATTTCTCGACCCCTTTTTTCTTATGACTTGGTGAGGGGTTTTGGCCCCCACTTTCTGACAATTGATTTCCTCCTTCTCTGCCCATTCCTCCCAGGTGGGATGGGCTTGAGATGACCCATAGCAAGGCTCTTCATCCATGCAATATGATTCTGGGTTTGGATTTATATTTAGCTCTTCTGCTGCCACAGAAGCTCAATCAGCTTTTGCGCCCACGCTTCTGTATAGGCTGCATCCAGCTCCTATTACTGACTCTTCATGTTGGTAACTTCCAATAGTTTATGCGGCAACCACTCTTTAGCTGTAGGACGAAGGACACTTTGGTCCCAACCCTGAGGAATGCCACTAGCTGGGTCATACTTGTAATCATGGGGGTTTAGCCTTCTTATAGTGGCACTGTGCCCTATATGACCAGTTCAGAAACAAAAGTTACAAACCTTTCTGACGTCCTCTTAGTCTATGTAAATCACCCATTGGATGCCTGGAATATAGATGTAAACTTTTGTGTAGTTTACTGCACAGATTGGTTGTAAAATAAAAAGGACACTAGTTGTATGGCAAAAATTAGCAATTTGATTCTTTAGTGTATGTTGTGCTGGTCAAGGCGCTTCTTGACCGCCACATAGCCCCAACCCTCTAAAGCAGGGATTGGGACTCAAAATAATATTGATAACAATAATAAATATATAGGGTTTGAGGGCAACGACCTTCAGAAATGGTATTCTGACGAATCAGATGCCATCAACTTGAATAAACTTTGGAGTGGAGGTGGCAAGGGCTTACATAGATGGTGAGCAGGCCAATCAAAGGTCTTAAACCCAAAATCCGCTGAAATGAGAAATAATGAGGACAACAGCAAAGGGCAGCCCAGAGAATCAGGGGATGGCAAGCTGAATTATGCCAAAAGTGGTAACATTGAGAACCTCGCAATGGGCAACTCAGCAAATGAGAAGTTGCCAAGCTGAATCCGCTGCTAATCAAGAACATTGAGAGCAATGATGAAGGGCAGCCCAGAGAATCAGGGGCTGCCAAGCTGAATTACACCTAATTTGGAAGTAATGTCAACATGGAAATGATGAGCTCTGATTCATCCTTGACAAACAAAATAAATGTTGAAAAGTTTCTGTAACGCCTGGAGTACCTAATGAACGGTCTAGAATGGGTCTATATTGTAATATCAGAGGCCGAAATTCTCAAAATAGGCCGCAGATAGCCCACCACCTACAGAATCTGAGGGAACAAATTCCCCCATATCCCCCGTTCCCTAACATAAATACAACCAGACGAAGGTGTTTATGACAACTTCGTCTTCTAATAAATAAAATATATACCTCAAAAATTGGAAATTAAAATTTTAAATCTTAAAATCATTTATTCAGATTTTGGAGGAAAATCCTGGATTTTGAGCGAAAAATGGACCATTCCTCAGACTTTGACAGAGCAGTCGCCTCTCTGTATGCTCTCTCTGGTGGATAGACTGTTCTCCTCAGTTAAGCATCATCTTTACCATATTTCAAGGATATCTCAATAATCACTCATCAAGCCAGCAAATGAAGGACCTGACCACAGCAGCACTCTCATGTTTGTGGGCCCTCACTTGGGCCCTTTTGCCCAACTGTTTCTTTGCAATGTGAAAGGACCCCTGTGAAATTCCAAGGATAGCTTACGTAATAATTAAAATCCTGCATGCTAAATTGGGAAAATGTTTGGCAATAAATCCTTGATTTTGCCATTAGCTTACAGTACTCTGACCGTTTGGAAACTCACTAGGCTTATTGAAATAACCATGGCTCTTCTGGTCAATTTTGTGCTCAATATTTTCTTCTTAATTGGGAACAACTTACAAGGCAGGGATAGGTACAAGCTGGGGATTTGGTACTTCCAGCTTGTCAACAATTCTTAAAAGAAAAGATTCAGATGAGAAAACTGGGAGAGATGAAATAATATATTTTTTACTAGAAGGTATTTATTTTAATAATAAGACATTAGGCAGGCGCCGGTATTTATACCTCTAGGGCATCTCCTGGACACATTTGAGCACACAATTTCAACAGATATTTACCACCTCAGTTTGGCCCTTGAACTGATATGACTGAAACCTATTATTAGGTTTATCGGTGGCAAAATACTCTTAAAATTGGGAGGAATTCAGGGACAAAAATTGCGATAAAAACATGAAAAATTGTCTAGGATCTTCTTGATTTGAGTTTCATCATACTGTTGACGAAATACACCTTCTGTGAAATTCTTGCATTGATTGATTTAGATGACGTACCCCTAATTGGGATATTAGCAGGTCTCTCTCTCAATAGCACTAGGTACTCCCTTTTGGGCAGTTCATGTGCAAGTGCTATTGTGCCAATTACATGTATCAACATATGAATTTCGCCCTAGGGCAGGAAATTCTTTACAATATTGTTCATCTGATTGTCCATGCGACTTTTAAACGTTAACTTTGGGTCATCCCAAACGATTTTGTATACTAGTTGTTTGATCGTGTTCCTGATAATCAGGACCAATTGCCAAGATTTGCTGCAGCGATAATTGACCATAATGTGCAATCGTATTCAGCCTGATCTTTTTAATAAAATTCTTGATTAAATTGATGTTGAGATATTCAACCTGAGCTGTGTAGCTGCAATAAGCTTTGAGGTGAGAATTAGGTTATTAGCTTGAGCATTGGGAGGATTGTCAGCCTGATCTGATGGTCGTCAAAAGGTTTATTTTCAAGTCAACCACCAATATCTGACAACCCTATTCATCACATTAGATGAAGTTCATTTAATCTCAACTCTTTTATGAAAGGGAAGAGAAATAAATGAGAGAGCCCTACCCGCTTGGTATAAGCACACAACCACTATCCTGATGGTTATCTTTTCTATCCTGTTCCTGCTAAGGGAAGCCACTCGCCTCCTCCCATCCAAGAAGAAACTCTGTTGCTTATGTCCACACATCAATACTGCATCTGAGTTTAAATAAGCATTGATCCCAGAGGAGTTGAGTGTAATGCACAGTACCTTCTCTCACATCAGATTGCAGGCCCACCTCACTGTGGCCACTGGGGGAAAACAGCACATCCCTCCAGATCGCCCAGGTGATAGTGGACCTGCTGAAGAAATTGTCCATCTGGCTCACCAACCCCTTGGAAACACAGCCAGTTCTTCCAACGTCTCTAGAGGACTGCCTTCATTTGGTTGAAAGAGCTGCCACCCTGAATGACTCTTAGGATTCCGCCTGGTCAGTGCTCTTAGCCCTCAGCCAAGGGAGAATGGCCATCAAGGAGTATTCTTGGCTGTTCCAGCCCCTAGCCAAAGCTGCAAAAGGGACTCCTTCCCAGCTCGCATAGATGTTTAGATAGAATGTTCACCCAGATAATGTAATTTCAATAGAAATTGTGATATTCAGGTGCTACAAAGGCTACAAAATCATTAGTTTCGTGGCTCTAGCAAAGATAGAACCAAGGCAACGAAGTTATTAGTTTCATTGAAATAATAGATTCTAACTATAAAACAGAACTCTGTTATGACTAGATTAAAATTAAGCTACATGAGACAAAAATAGTGGTACTTTATTAGTTAGAAATGAGGGATATTTATGGTGGTAGATTTGGTAGTTTTTTGTGAGGATTTTCGTGCTTCAACCAAGGTATAATCTCTTCTAATAGATGACCAATATTGCTGATTATTATTAATATACTTGTGATGATCAGATCTAATAAAGGTTCTTTTTATATAAGATCTCCTTCTTGTTGGGGATTTAGCCCCTTAGGTTTTCTTAGCGCCTTCAGATTGCTTAGCCTCATCCTTCAGAGGAGGCCAATAACTCCAAAGGATCAATCATCGGTCTATTTAATAATTGGATATCTACAATGGGGTTTTTAAGTTCTTATTAAACTGTGACACCAAGTCTCGATCTTGATTATATTCAGTCATTGCAGTTTCATCTCCAACAATGCCCCCCTCAAGATCTTGCCTAGGGGGAACATACTTATAAAGAAACCTACTATGTACTCTATTGATAACAGTACCTGTATCAATATATGAAATGGAGTATACAATACCCTGACAATAAATAATACGGTAAGGACCAGCCCATAATGTATTAAGTTTGTGAATCCATCCTCCAGGTCTATGATAATAAAGAGTACAAGATCCCCAATTTGATATTAAGCAATGTAGATCTACTAGCTTTGGTTCTAGTTGCCTCTTTTGAGGTTGTAGCAGAAAGAAAACTCGAAGCTAAGGCTTGTACTTGAATGATTTCATCAACTAGTCTCCTCATAGCTAAATCAGAAGTTTGCAGAATTGCAGCATCAAGTATAGGTTGCACACTTGAGGGTAAAATAGGATCCCAACCATATAGAGCCTTAAAGGGATACATTACAATTATATGATAATAGCTAACCCTGTAGGCTAACATCGCACTAGGTAAGTAGAGATTCCATTTACTAGGATCGTTGTAATCCTTCTTTTGAAGAATGGCTCAAGGTACCATTTGCCCGTTTGACCACACCATTAGAGGAAGGATTGTAAGGGGTTGTATACGACTGATAGGTACCCATTAATTTAGTAGGTTCAGATACTACTTGTGAAACAAAGTTGGTCCCATTATCAGATAATAGAACTTTTGGGTTACTATGCCAAGTGAAAACTTGCTTAAAAAGGAAGGAAACAGTGGCCTTAGTGGTGACAGTAGAAACTTAAACAGCTTCAATCCACTTATTAAAATGGTCAATAGGTAATATAATATAACGATGTCCATAAGTAGCAGTAGGAGAGGCCCGCCTCATCAATACTCACAATGGAAAAAGGTTCTGAAGGTCCCACAATTTGTGTTGGCAAATAAGAATTCCACCACGCTATTGTTGGCAAGTTAGACAAATCTCCAACATATTGTGCATAGTTTCCAGCATGTTATCACAGTAACAATGATTTTTCAACCACTGTAAAGCCTTAGCGAAAACTCCATGCCCTACAGTTTGGTGAGCCTCCATAATAGTATCAGTCCTTGCAGAAGGCTGTCCTAAAGGAAGCCATTTAGATCCAAACTTCTTATATAAAGAACCTTATTTAACTTGAGTATTCTCAGTTAAAAATTGTAGCTTCGCCATAACGTCCTTATATTTATAATACCAGAGTTCATGTCTACTAATTAACTCATAGATACGATCTTCCTCAGAAGTGAATAAAGTTAATATAGATAATTAATAAAGTCCATCAAAATTTTGGTGTATAGCTCAAGCGCGGTGTTGAATTGTAAAGTCATAATTCTGGAGCTTTAACGCCCATCTAGCTGATCGTCCATGAGGATCCTTCATTTGTTGTAACCATTTCAAGGAAGCATGATCCGTGAGTTAGTGAAATGTTTGCCATAGAGATAAGGGAGAAAATGCTTGATGGTGGAGAAAACTGTGAGGCATTCCCTCTCTGTAACACTATAATTGCGTTCTGCCTTGGAAAGGGTTTTAATATAATAAGCAATGGGATGATCAACCAGGTTGGAATCATGCTGAGCCATAATAGCCCCAATAGCTACATCACTGGCTGAAGTAAATAAGATAAAGGGTTTTGAAAAATCAGGATGGGCTAAAATTGGGGCACTAACTAAAGCTTGGCGCAAAAGATTGAAAGCTTGCTGCTTCAATTCTTCCCATAATAAAGGAACTTCCTTGTGCAATAAGTAAACTAAAGGCTCCGCAATCTCAGCAAAATGGGGATGAATTGTCAGTAATAATCAGCCATCCCTAAAAACACTTGAATATCGCACAAGCTTTTAGGAATATGCATGTCCAAAATAGCTTATATCTTATTAGATAAGGGTAAAATCACATCGTGATTAACTTTATGGCCTAAGAATTTCATCTCAGTTTTTGAAAAGCACACTTGGATGGTTTTAGATTAAGCGAAGTGTGGAGCATTTGACCAAATACTTCCTTTAAATGAACCAAATTCTCGTTAAAAGTGTGAGAGAAAACAGTAACCTCGTCTAAATAAACCAAAATGCAGGAAAGTTTTAAATCACCAAATAAGCCATCCATGGCTCTTTGAAAAATAGCAGGGACATTAAAAAGTCCTTGTGGAATATGAGTAGGTTCAAATAACCCCTCACTAGAAATTAAGGCGCATTTTTGATGATCTTCTGGAGCCAGGTCAATTTGACAGCAGCTACTAGTAAGGTCCATGGCCAATAAAAACTTTGACCCAGACAATAGTCTTAATGAGTTATCAATGTGAGGTAGATGATAAGAACCTTTTTGGGTAACAGCATTAGGCTGAAGATAGTCTATAACCACTCTATGACCTCCATCTTTTTTCAGATGAGAAGTAGAAGGCAAGCCCATGGACTTTGAGAAGGCATTAGTAGCCCCGCATCAAAAAGTTGTTTCGATTTTACTGAGACCTGAGCCTCCTTAATTTAAGATTTTCAATAAGGCTGGTATCAAATAGGGGAGCATACCTAGTTTTCACCTGATGATGCACATCTTTCATTAGCCCAAAATCTACTGAACCCTTGGCGAATATATCCGCGTACTCTTCAAATTAGAGCCTCAGCTTCATGCTGTTGTTCTGGAGTAAGTGAATCTCCAAATTAATGTCAACTCTAGCAATGATAGGTGGATCTTCCAACCCAAAATCACGTAAATTTCCCACATCCTAAGATAGATAAAATTTCATTTACAAGAATAGGCCGCACATGAGTGATAAGGTTACTTTGATTCAATCTCATAGGTCGAGATGTTAGATTAGCCAGTAAGACTAGAACAGTCCCATTATAAGTAGGATCAAGAACAACGGGGCAGGTTAAGGCCTCCAAATGAAAGGGATTACCGTTACTAGAGATATCTAATACATGATCAGCTTTCACAAATACTTGTAATCCAGTATAAACTATAACTTGAGCTTTTGGAGGAATAGTAATCGGATTGTTATAATATAAGGGCATTCCTTCAGAGGAACAAGCTGAAGGAGGCAGAAGAATAGTTCTAGATCCCAAAATTTGGTACTCAAGATGAGAAATAGAAGTAGGATATTCTAATGAGCAAATGCATTGTATGAGTTTGCCTTTGCTATTGGGACATCTTGTAAAATTAAAGGTACTTGGTATCTAATTAAAGAGATGTAAACTGTCCTTAAGACTAATTATTGCATCAAAATCAATGAGAAATTTTGTTCCCAAAAGCAAGTCATAGCAGGTATTTTCCAACACTACTGCAAGGGCTGAAAATAATTTTGGAAATTGCATTGAAAGGGAAGAATAAGCTCCTATGGATTTATTGTATGAAGGACTAGCAGTTTCGTAGCCTTGAGAATGATTTAAGTCCGGCGCCACTTTGATTTTATTTATAAACCTGGACGAGATCACATTTATGGGCGATCCCATATCAGTGATAGCTAAAACTTTCACTTTATGTACTATGACTTCCACCCGGGTCACATCAGTGCCAAAGTGCAGGATTGAAAATACTGAGGGACTAAACGTTCAAATTGAATTAGAAGATGAAACAGAAGCATAAAAGGGAATATTATCTTTGTTGGCTAATTCATCAGGGATATCAAGTTCACTAGGAGCAGATATCAAATAACAGTCTTTATGAGTGTTAAAAGATTGCAATTGAGGCAAAGGATGTAGGTCAGCACAGGGAGCCTCATTCCCTATGCTGACTCCTTTTTTTGATTCTTCCGCTTGTTTCTTCTAACATTGAGTTTCCATATGACCCACTAGACCTCAATAGTTGCAAGGATCCTTCTTGGGTTTAGGTTTAAATCTAGGCGGCATTGCATGGATATAGGAATGAGGGTTATTAGCGGAGGTCAGGTGCACCACACCATTAGGAATCTCCATCAACGCCTCTTTGATGTCAATAATACTTCTTAAAAAATCTTTCAAGTTATTTTAAATGTAGTAGCAACTGAGTAAGAGAAGTAAACGCACTCATCACAGCCGAAATGTCATCATCTACAGTAATACAATCACAAGTAGCAAGAGTCTGGGCCTCAAGATAGAATCTCTTAGTGAAATCTTGAATTGAATAACCGCGCTTTATTTGGATGCTCATAAAGGCTTACTTTTGGTTGAATAGGATTTGATCACTCTAGAATTCTTTAATAAGGGCGGTTTTCACTTGAGTCCACATATTGCAAACCTTGAGGTGAGGAACCATGATTTATTGAGTGAACTGGATTAGACAAGAAGTAATATGTCAAACTTTCTGTTGATCCGTCTCCCTGTCCATTGCTCGCTCATAAACAAATAAAAAATAATGAATGCTACCTTCACCCAGTTCAAACATATCCTTAAAGGTAGGTTTGAAAGTGGTGAGTTCATGGACCATCTAGTACTAAAAAAAAGTGGTGAGTTCATTGCTCAAGACATGTACGCCCAATACCATGATAGATCAGATTTGGAGGGTTCTGACTCAGGGATATTGGCTTGAGTGAGAATTTGGGCAACTTTTTGTCTTAAATGGTTGAGGCCATCGTGTAAATTTTGAACCCATTGTGTAAGATGGTCATTTGCAGGCGATTAATTTATGTTAGAAATCGCAGCAAGCATCTCTTCTTGATTATTTTTAAGTACACCAAGTTTAGCAATTAACTGATCAATGGAAGCTGTTAACAATGCAAACTGAGTTTCTTGCATAGTTTAATTAGCATCGCATAGAAGGTGAGCATTATCAACGCCATTCAATAAGTTGGTTAGAGAATAATCTGTGTCAGTCAGAAGGCCTTTTAGAGATAAGAAACATTCTTGAGCTATGGCTCAAATTTGGGTTTTTAACGCCTGCACTCTTGATACTAGTAGACTCAAAGGTTCAGAATTGTGAACTGAAAGCGTTGAGCCATGGGGACCAGGAGGTCTGGGGTCCTTGAAAACTGTCGCGACCTGCAGGCCCAGATGGGCCTTGTTGACCCTCAGGGCCTTGAGGACCTCGTTTACCAGGGGGTCCTGGGGTCACCAAGGGAGAACTATGTGGTCCCGGAGGTCCAGGAGGACCAACAGGACTGGGTCCATCTTCTCAAATAGTATCCAAAATTCAGAAAAGTTGTTGACGTAGCCTGTCAAGTTCAACAAAGCATTCCTCATGTTGGGCCCACAATTGTCCCAATTGTTTAGTAATCTCATCTTCAAGGGAAGCGATTTGGTGGTGAATAGGATTAGTGATATCATTAACCTTCTGAGATACTTCTTGGCATATGTAACCCACAAATCCATTGTCAATTCTCACCAGATGGTTATGTATAGCAAATTGCCCTTCTATTATCAAGAATGGCTTCCCAATTATCCCAACCAAAGTTAGAAGCTGTCTTATAGAAAGAGGATTTCTGAGAATGAAATTGTTGCGCCAGGGTCAACCGGCGTTGGATCTCAAGATGATGTAACCCCAAAATCTGGATATGTAATGAATGGCGAGATGCACGTACTGCCGGAGATAATGCTCTGTTCTAGCCAAACTGACATTGGTATGTGGTAAAACCGCTCTGTTGTATAAGATTATCATATTAGTTTCAACCTTAGATGCTCAGTCTTGGTTAGAGTGGGCATCAGGATGAATAACCCCCTTTATTAAGCCCTTGACCGTTTCTTCCACATCTGCAGATTGAAATTGATAATTATATTGGTCAGGGCCCTCAATGGCCAAGTCCATAGAATCTCAAAATTTAATATTACTGGCATTAGCAGTAAGCATCTCCTGCCTGTTGGAGTGTACCCATTGGGTGATACTCATTCATCCTCAGCAGAGGGGCTTTATTTGCTAGACATATTCATCGTTGTGAAATATGTTTTCACCAGGTAGCCTCAGAAGCAGACCTGGCAGAAAGCACCAGTATTAAATTTTGATAGAATTTGTGATATTCAGGCACCATGAAGGCTACGAAATTATTAGTTTCGTGGCTCTAGCAAAGATAGAACCAAGGTAATGAAGTTATTAGTTCCGTTGCAATAACAGATTCCAATCAGAAATACAGAACTCTGTTATAACTAGACCAAAATTGAGCTACATGAGACAAAAATAGTGGTACTTTATTAATTAGAAATGAGTGATATTTATGGGGGTAGATTTGGTAGTTCCTTGTGAGAATTTTCATGCTTCAACCAAGGTATGATCTTTCATAATAGATGACCAATATTGCTGATTATTATTAATATACTTGTGAAGATCAGATCTGATAAGGTTCTTATTAGACGAGATCTACCTTCTTGTGAAAGTACTTGGCCCTTAGGCTTGCTTAGCCCCTTCAGATTGCTTAGCCTCATCCTTCAGAGGAGGCCAATAACTCCAAAGAGTCAATCATCGGTCTATCCAATAATCGGATATCTCCAATGGGGTTTTTATGTCTTAAAAGACCAAGACACCAAATCTTGATCTTGATTATACTTGGTCATCGCAGTTGTATCTCCAACACTGGACATCCTCACAGCTATGGCTGCTACCCGCCTGGGGGCAACCTTGGAGGAAGAGGTCATTGTTGCCTCCCAGGTAGAGAACCAGCTAGCATTGGCCCAAGCCAGGACCTCTGTGCCTGGGAAACATGGTAGATTCTGCAGATGATGCGCAGAGTCAGAGCCTATCTCAAACCAAGTAGGGCAACAAGAGCATGTGGGTTCCAATGAAACTGCCCCAAGCCCTGTGGTTCCTGCACTAACAACCTCTGGGGCTCATACAGCCCCACCTACAACCTTTGCCCAACCCCCGTTCACCTTTCTTCATTTAATAAAGAAAATTGTTCCTCTTATCTGTTTATTCCGCTCACTCTGAAGCGAAAGGAGAAGGGATTAGGTGTCAGGTTAGAAAAACTGTTGGCGCTAGTGGACATTGGAGCTGTAGAAAATTACCTGGACTGTGAGTTAGCTAAGATTTGGAAGTAAAAATGCAGATAAGGGTACCATGACTCTTGCGGACGCCTCCAAGTCATCAGAGTGCTGGGAGATTGAGCTCAAGATCAAACTTCAACAAGGACTCCACCACTTCTGGAAAGACTTTTGCGCTATACAGAATCTGCCAACCCTATCATTCTGGGCATGAGATGGTGGCACAATTACTCCTCACACTTTGATTTATAGGAGGGACAGGTGACGCTTCACCTCAAGGATCAAGAACCTGTAACATTATAATTCTTTACCTCAGGCAGGAGTAGGCCAGGAGTGAACTCTGTGCACCTAGGGACGAAGATGGAAAGGGTACTTGAGGAATTCAGAGACTACAAACACCTGTTCCATAGAAGTGTTGCCACCACCAGTGCTCCACAGAGCCCCTTTGCGTTCTCGTTCATGTTCAAAAGGGGATGTTGAGCTCCTGAAAGGATGCCCGGTGTACCCCCTGAACCCCAGAGCAAGGGAAGCCCTAGATTAGTACGTAAAGGATATGTTGGAGTGAGGGATGAATGTTCCTTCAAAATCACCAGTGGTGTCTCCCATCCTCCTGGTCCCCAAGGCCAACGGTGAGCTCTGCCCTTGTGCCAACTACCACCATTTGAACGCCATAACCAAAACGGACCCCTATCTCATCCCGCTGATGGCGAGCATCTCTCAGATGATTGCTGGAAGCCAAGTATTCTCAAAGTTGGACCTGGTTAACGCCTTCAACTAAGTGCCTGTGGGACCTGAGCACTAACAATACATGGCCTTCAAGTGTCACCTATGGTATATGAGTAAAAGGTCATGCCGTTTGGTCTTAAGAACTCCCCAGCCATTTTACAGGGGACCATCGACCATGCTTTGGGCGACTGATTGGGAAATGCTGTGTTGCGTATATGGATGACATCCTGGTGTTCTCCAAGTCTCATGAGGCGCACATGGAGGACATCAGGAAGTCCTCAGGGGCGCTGGACAAGGCTAACCTGAGATTTTAGACCACCAAATGCGATTTCTACAAGGGCAGAGTCTTTACTAGGCAAGTTATATTTGAAAAGGGAAGGGCCATCTGCTCAGACAAGCTGACAGCGGTGAAGGAGTGGGAAGCGCCAACGGATAATATGGGGGTGTGCAGTTTCTTAGGGGTCATAAATTTCTAGAGGAGATTCACTAAGGACATCTCTGAAACAGTAGCCCCACTTACCCGACTGACCAATAGAAGTTTCTTTTCAATGGGGAGATAAAGAGGAGATGGCGTTCCAGGCCATCAAGGAGGCTCTTCTCACAGAGCTAGTCCTAGAGCACCCAGATGCTGACTGGTCATTCATTGTGGAGACAGATGCGTCCAATTTCGCCATTGGGGAGGTCCTCTTGCAGAGTGGGAGGATGGTTTGGAGCACCTGGTATGCTACTCTAGCAGGAAGATGATACCAGCAGAAACAAACTACCCCATCTATGACAAAGAACTCTTGGCGATCGTCACAGCACTAGATGAGTGGCCGCATAATCTGTTGTATGAACACCACCTGTTCATGATCTGGACCAACCATAGGGCCCTTGAGTTCCACAAGAGCCCCTGTAGGATGAACCAGAGACAATCCCTCTGGCACCTAGAGCTGTCACAATATGACTTCAAGATAGAATATAAGCCTGGGGAGAGAAACTTACTCCCAGACCTACTTAGCTGGGACCCAAAAATGACCTTTGCAAAGGAGGAGCTAGATGTGTCCAACATGGCCACAATGCTCACTCCCCAGATTTTACATTGATATAGGAGGAACGCTCTGACTTAACAAAGAGGATTTGGACAGCCCAATGATACACCAAAATTGGGACAAGATCAGGAAAGAGACAGAGGAAGGGGATCCAAGTGAAGGCTACAATAATTATAGGAAGGAGGGGGACCTCATCCTGCACCATGACCGCCTATGGGTCCTGACGCTCAAGCTTCAAACTGAGGTAATATAGTTATGTCATGACCACCCCCTGGCAGGACACCCTGGTGTGGAAAAAACAATTGAGCTGATACACCAGAACCACTCCTGGCCAGGCCTAGTGGGAACTGTGAGAGGGTATACCATGCGCTGCTCTACCTGTGCCCAAATAAAGCCATCTTGAAATAAACCTGCAGGGAAGTTGAAACCACTGCAGATTGCAAAAATGCTGTGGACCTCCCTTAGCGTGGATTTCATTACTGGGCTCCCAAAATTGGGTGGCTACAATGTGGTCATGTGGTAGTGGAATGACTAATGAAATATGCGGAGTTCTTCCCATGCACCTCTAAGGTCACAGCTTAGGACATTGCGGAAATCTTTGTGAGGGAGGTCTTTGCCTGACACAGACTACCGGATGAGATCATCTCAGACAGGGGTCTGCAGTTCATCTCTAGGTTTTGGGATCACCTCTTGGAAAATCCTAAGATTAAACCATGCTTTCCTCCGCTTACCATCCCCAGTTGTATGTCCAGATGGAAAGGGTCAATCAGACCCTTGAACAGTACCTACAGTGGTACCTCACCACATGACAAGATCATTTGATCAAGTGGCTGACAATTGAACAGTTTGCATGCAAAAATCTGGCACACTTGTCAACTGGTACGTCCCCCTTTTTCACAAACCACGGGTATCACCCATAGATGATGGAGGGACACGCTGGGGGAATGAACCCCAAGGCATATGATTTAGTGATTAGAATGAGGGAAGATCTGAGGATATCGAGAGTCAACCTGGAGAAGGAAATGGAGGCTCAGAAGAGGAAGGCAGATGCGCCTTGCTCTGAGGCTCCGACCTTCAAAGAGGGGGATTATATTGTAGTAAATGCCAAGCACTACACACACCCAGGGAATTGTAGGAAGTTTGGACCCATCAACTTAGGACCTTACAAGGTCTTCAGACAGGTGAATGAAGTGGTATACGAGTTAAAATTTCCAGAAGGATCACGCACTCACCCAGTTTTGCATGTTTTGCAGCTCAAGAAATTTGAAGGTCCCATACCAGCAAAGCCAGAGCTGGTCCAGTCAGACAACCCTGGAGAGGCGGAATATGAAGCGGAGGAAATCCTGGATACCAAGATCACTCGCAAAAAGCAATGGTACTTGGTAAAATGGGTCAGCTACCCAATAGAAGAATCCTCCTGGCAAACAAACACCAATTGCGCCAACTATCCCCAGAAGGTGGATGAAAACTGGGGGCGCAGGGGGTTCTCCTCTGAGAGGAGTGATGTGATGGTCAAGGCGCTGCCTGACCACCACATAGCCCCCCTAAGGCATGGATTGGGGCTCAATTTAATATCAATAATTATAAAGTCATAGATTTCAGAGTGCAACGACCCCTAAGAAATGGCATTCTGACAAATCAGATGCCAACTAATCGAATAAACTATGAAGCAGAGGTGGCAAGGGCTGATGTAAATTGCGAGCAGGCCAATCAAAGGTCACCAACCCAAAATCCGCTGAAATGAGAAATAATGAGGACAACAGCAAAGGGCAGCCCAGAGAATCAGGGGATGGCAAGCTGAATTATGCCAAAAGTGGTAACATTGAGAACCTCGCATTGGGCAACTCAGCAAATGAGAAGTTGCCAAGCTGAATCCGCTGCTAATCAAGAACATTGAGAGCAATGATGAAGGGCAGCCCAGAGAATCAGGGGCTGCCAAGCTGAATTACACCTAATTTGGAAGTAATGTCAACATGGAAATGCTGAGCTCTGATTCATCCTTGACAAACAAAATAAATGTTGAAAAGTTTCTGTAACGCCTGGAGTACCTAATGAACGGTCTAGAATGGGTCTATATTGGAATATCAGAGGCCGAAATTCTCAAAATAAGCCGCAGATAACCCACCACCTACTGACTCTGAGGGAACAAATTCCCCCATATCCACCATTCCCTAACATAAATACAACCAGACGAAGGTGTTTATGACAACTTCGTCTTCTAATAAATAAAATATATACCTCAAAAATTGGAAATAAAATTTAAACTTTAGAATCATTTTCTCAAATTTTTTGGAAAACCCTGGATTTTGAGCGAAAAATGGACCATTCCTCAGACTTTGACAGAGCAGTCGACTCTCTGTATGCTCTCTCTGGTGGACAGACTGTTCTTCTCAGTTTGAGAATCATCCTAACCATATTTCAAGGATATCTCAATAATCACTCATCAAGCCAGCAAATGAAGGACCTGATCACAGCAGCACTCTCATGTTTGTGGGCCCTCACCTGGGCCCTTTTTCCCAACTGTTTATTTTCAAAGTGGCAGGACCCTGTTTGTCACATATGTGGCTTCAAATTCACTCTGAAAATCTGTGATGAGAAAATAACAAGGGACCTTTATTTCCTTCAATCTTTAATTAAGAATTAAATTTACTAAATATATCAGGTTAATTCTGCTTTTTATTAGAAGATGCTAAGGGTTTTATAGGCAAATATCATACAGCTTTTCAGATGACTCTATGAAAATCAACTGAGTGTTCTATTAAACTTTTATCCTTAGGATTAACTTCCAAAGAATGGCGGATTCCTTCGACTTAGTTAATCCTTAGTACTGTAACATTATGGATTGGCATCCATTCCTTAATGTCAGGAACTGTACACAGATGGTATAGGGGCTGTGTTGCCTAGTTAAGACTATTAACTACTGCCAAAACAAGCGTTAAAATGTGAACTTTTTAAGGTGAGCTGGGGCCTGCTCGTGGCTCAACTGGGGAAAGCCCATGGAAATATGGTTGAGCAGCTAAAAACCAGAACACAGAGAGGCACATTGGTCGGGCCCTGTAGTGGCCAGAAAGAAGTGTGTGATAGTAGTGATGACTTTGCTGAACTGTTTTCATGAGTGTCTACCACTCCCTGAGGGAAGAATATGGGAAGGAAGGGGGGTAAGAGTTGGGCATGGCGCCTGTCAAATGTCCTCCCCATGAGCTGGGGTTGTGCAGGTGCAGACCCAGGACAAGGGGAGATATCCTGGTTGGATGCGCTGAGGTGCATCTTCCTACAATAAACACCGCAGTTTGCCAAGTTAGCCTGAAGCTCAGCTAGTTGACAGTACAGTCAGCATGAGCTGTCTGGAGGTGAAAGTGATCATGCAAGAATATTGCATTTAATCCAAAAGCACTCTAAGGCTTCCTGGACAAAAAGGGACTGTAAATCGCAATTCTTCTATTAGAGCAGATGACAAAGGGGGACTTCAGCTTCATTCCCCCTCAGGGGCCTTAAATCGGGGGGTCATTGGGTCTTGCCTCCTGTAAGGGGGCTGAGAGGCATATCGCCTGTCTTGGATGGTGAAGACAGTCTGCAGAGTACTTAAATAGGGTTAGCATATGTCAGTTTTGGGGCAGTGCGAGCTACAACCAAATCACGGTTGGACACACATTTGGTGGTGATTGGATTTGCACAGCCTTAGTGTGGTAAGGGGCAGTACCCCAGCCTTTCATCCCGCAAAGTTGTCTGCATTAGAAGTCCTTTGAGGCTTTTAAAACTCAAAATTACAAGTGTTAAAACGCTTCAGTAGCTCATAAAAATGATCCTAATCGTTCAGTTCCTCTGCCTGAACAATCCATCAAGGCAATCTGATTATTTACTATCAAGCCCTCATTGAAATACTCATTTAACATTGTCAGGGATGATCCCTGACAAAACATTGATAGAAACCAATCATCATATTATATCCTTTGGTTAATTACAACTAATAATTTAGCCAGAAACCATCACCAAACAATAAAATGTTTATTAACAATCTTTAAAATTATTAATCTCTAAGCGAGATGGCTAATGTGGTCAACCTTAATTCCAACACATTTTACCGGAATTGACCAGATTACCCAGCAAGACAGTCTTTCAGAGGTGATTGCTTCTTCTTGAGACATAACTAACAGTCTGATTCAGAGGTCCTTCCTTTGGGCTTAACCAAAATATTAGTTCAGCAGTCTCCTTCTCACTGCCACCTCTGTAGAGCGTGGTCCTATGGCCTCTTGCCATACCAGGGCTACTTTGGGAATTGTTGCCAAAAATCCTCATGGAAATCCTGTACTCCCTTAGGTTGGGCTTTCCATTTGCAATCAGAGAGGAACTTCTTAATTCCTAGGGACTACTCACAGTGGATCCATTTTCACCCCATCCTGATTCTCCCAACTCATTTCTTAGGGAATACTCATAGTGGATCTAATTTCAGCCCATCCCGTTCCTACTTATAACTTATTGCTCTTAAGCTCATCAGTACTTCTTCCCAGTGGACCAGTTACAACCTGAGCTGGCCATTCTGACAACAACAGATTTTTACGTTGTATCTCATCCTTCTCCTTACTTTGGGCAGGTTGAATCACCATCAATGCTCTTCACTTCAGTCAAGATACAATTCTTGATAATATCATATATTATTTTCATCTTTTTTCTCATATATATATTTTTCTATACGTTTTAAATCTTTAGCATTATTTTTTCTTTTAATTATAGTATTTTTTGTAATTTTTATATTTTGTTTTCAGCATTGTTTGCTGACTATAATGTTCATATTAATTTTCCAATTGATCTGGAAATGATCCCTACTCGCAAGGATTAATTTGTAAACATTATCTCTACCCAATTTTATCTGAACTGAGTTATATCTATTAAATTATCTTAACTCTCTCATTAATTGACTATTTAAGATTGAGCAACTTTTTCCAAAATCTTTAGATTGATTGCCTTCCATTTTGATCTCATCTAGCACCTTGAGACTACTCATGGTGGACCCAGTTGCAACCAAAGCTTGTCCTGTCACATTTTCGTGTGGCTTGTGGAGCTGACAATCCCCACAACAGGATATGAAATCTACTGTATCATAGTTTAGTAAATACACTGATATTGGTGAATGTGACTTAAGTTTTTGAGGACACCATGGCCAATGACTTTGTGAGCGGCACAAATTTTTCTGTTTGTTCAGATGGTTGTGGGAACAGAAGCCTTTTATTATTAACTAGCTTGAATAAAATCCTGTTATTTTGTTCTGTTCCCTCCAAGGCTTTTCATGATGCCGTTGAACTTATTTTTGATTGTCTTCCAATTATTATTTTACCATTCTCTTGAATAGGTCATCATCATGATCTTGTACTGCAAGAAATATTAGCAGTTTGGATAATCTATCAGCATTTTGATTTTTTATCCCAGCGTGATGTTTGTTTTTTATAGTCATAAGCCTGCAATTTTTAGACCTGGCATGCTAGTCTTACCTCAGGGGCTTTTAATTTATGAAACCGATGGAGAGACGCATGATCTGTTACAACCTTGAAATGTGTCCCATGAATATAAACACAAAATTGTTTGAAAGCATAGATAACTGCAAAACATTTGCACTCGGTTATTGTATAGTTCCTTTCAGCCTTTGTTAAAGTATGGCTAACTTAGGCCAATGGGTGCTATTAATCCTGTTTGTCTATTAGACTAAGTATGGCACCTATCGCCATAAGCAATGCATACAATTGTATAATAAACGCTCAATCAAAATTTGTATACATATGTATTGAGCTTGTTGTTAAGCATTGCTGTAATTCTCTAAATGCCCTTTTGCCATCTAATTCTATTCAAGACATTTTTTAGATCATTAGGAATAAGGAATAATTGATCTATTTTTCATAGTTCTTAATGAAGTGGCACTATTGAGAGACCATTCTTAAAAAGACTTGGATATTGTAAACACTCTTTAGTGATGACATCCGCTCAATAGCTTAGAATTTTATGTTATTGAGATTGTAATCCATCTGAGTTTTATAATGAAGCCCAAATATATTAACTCCTCCTTAAAGAAGTGACATTTTTTGAGCTTGATTTTGAGATCAATAGAGACCAGTTTCTTATACTTTTTTTAAGTATTGTAAGTGCTCTGTGAATGTTCAACTAAATACATTGATGTCATATAGATGGAATAGAACACAAAATAATTTATACGCGTAAGAGAGTATTGATAGGAATCAAAACTTTAAATTATAAATTTATTGCAGGGAAGGCCAACCAGGGGATGGACACTTCTGAATGTAAATACAAGAGAAAATGAAACTTAGTAACAGGGAAGACACCCCAGAGAAGCGATGCTCTCTCTTGTTGCCAGCGGGAAAGCCACTATGGGGAGGAGGAGGGAACATGTAAAAGGGCCGTAACCACATTTGAACATGTGTGGAGGAAAGGGTCAGAGTTGATGAACCAAACTGGGAACCAGGAGGAGACCAGCTGACGGCGACAGAGTGGGAGGTACCAAAACATCCACGCTTGAAAGTGGTCCACCAAATGGGACTGAAATCTGTGGACAGCTTCTGGGAAGGTGGGGGTGGAGCCTGTGACGGCATCCAAGACAATTGTGTGGATAGTCCACATGGCGATTGTGACCACCAGAGCACGGAGGGAGGGTGGGATAGGGGAGACCATAGATAAAGAAAACATATTCCTAAACAAACTGAAGAATTGTGTCTGATCCTGGCTAAGCAGACGTTGCACCTTACGCCATATCGCTTTAGAGGTAGGGCACTTTTTCAGGAGGTGGAACAGCGTTCCATACTGGCCACACAAAACGCAGGATGAGTGAAAAGCGTTAGAGCACTCAGACATACAGTATACCCACCTCAGGCAGCGCCACACATGAGAACGGATTTAAGGCTGCAACAGGGGATGGTGTGTATATTTCCAGATAGTTTTTTGGGTCTTAATGGAGTAAGGGATGTCCATCATGTCCAGGTAGTCCACCCTGGATAGGACATGGGGCCGTGTGGGGATCACGCCATCACGGATGAGTAGCCCTAGTAACTCTTGTGTGAACTGAGGTGAGGGGCGGCCTCTTTGGGTTGTATGTCCACTAATATGAATTCTCCACTCAGCGCTCCACATGGAGAGGAGGATTCGTTTGTAGTGGGTTTTAGTACCGTGAGGACCTGTGGCCGATGGGTGGGAAGCCAGATATTTCATCAAGGAGTGAGGGTTTGATGTATTGGTAAGGCCCAGGGCGTGGGAGAAGTTGGAGCAGTCCGCACGGGACCAGTGTTGGGAGGTGAGCGTAGGGGCGGTGATGGCCGCAATTCAGGTGCCCAAGATCTTGGCAGCATGAGCTTTAAGGTCGAGCAGGCTCATGCCACCATGACTATGAGGGCCAAACATGACCTCAAGCCGCACTGGTGGAGGGCGGCCTGGCCAAAGCCATCCTTGCAGCAGGACATACAAGGATTTGAAGAAGCTTGGGGAGAAGGGGATGGCGTGGGCTCCGAACCAGACTTTGGAGAGGAGCAGAGAGTTGGCTAAAACAACCCTGCCTGTAAGGGAAGTAGGGTGGGTTCTGAGGGAGGCGATGCGCTTCGTTACGTTGTCTAGAATATGACTTTCCATTACTGCTGAGGCATACTCGCATGCCTCCATCCACACGCCCAGATGGCGGACAGGCCCTATGGTAGGGCATGGCGCGAAGGGGAGCATAAGTGGGGCGGTGTGGGGTGAGCAGAGAAGGCGAGCACGTGTCGAGTAGATGTGCTAGGCTGGGCACTAGTCACTGGGGCCCAGCAGGTTTGATACCGACCAAAGAGGTTGATTTCAGTTTTGGAGGCGTTCAGTGCAGCATTACTTATCCGGGAATACTCCTGGATGAGAGCTTCAAGCGCGCGTGCATCTTGATTATTGGACACCCTGACAACACAATCATCTGCAAACGCCATCATCTTGACTGGGGCTTGGCCTGGTGCATGGACCCCAGTGAGGCAGGCATTCATGTTTCGAAGTAGTGGGTCAAGGCTGAAGTTGTATAAGAGTGGACTAAGGGGGTCCCCTTGGCGTAGGCCCCTTTGAGGGCGGACTACTTCCATGAGCAAGCCAGGGCCACGCACTACCATTGTTGCAAATTCCGTAAGCATCATCGCCCAGTTGATGAAGTGAGGGGGTAAACGGAAGTGGTGGAGGCAGGCCCTGAGGTATTCCCAGTTTACTCTATCATATGCCTTCTGTTGGCCAAGAATACTAGTGCCCCAGAGGCTGTGGACTGGCTTTCGTTAGCCACAGAGTGCACATTGTCCCAAATTGACCTTCTGGGTATGAAACTGAATTGTTCTGGGGAGATGGTGGAAGAGGCTATAATCCTTAGATGGTTAGCCATGATTTTAATTAAAATTTCTGTATCCATGTTACTTAGAGAAATGGGGCGCCAGTTGGCTAGGTCTAGCTTATCCCCTTTCTTGAAGAGTGTGATGGTGAAGGCCTCTTGCCCTCCTGGTAGAAGGCATATACCCAGAAGGCTCTAGTTAAGGGAGGCAAGCAACAGTGGGGATATAAATATGAAGTACTTCTTATAGAACTCATAAGGAATGCCATCAGGGCCTAGGCATTTCTGTTTTGGTGCACCGCAAACAGCGGAACAGAGTTCAGTCAGAGTAATCAAATTCATCAACTCCAGGCATCTGGAAATGGTGTGGATGTGAGCACTATCAAGAAATTTTGCCATTTCAGCTGGCTGAATTGGATCGGATTGGTACAACTCAGAGTAATACTTTTGTATTTTGATTGCCACTTCAGCCGGTGTATCTGCAACAGAATCGTCTGACCTCCGCACCTGTGTGCAGGCCACACTCTGGCGCGGTGCGATTAATTTTTTATAAAAAAATAAGTGGATCATGTGCTGCCCTCTGTAATGTGTTTGGCCCTGTACTGAACACAAACCTGATGTTTGTATTGCCTTTCAAGTGCGTTGGGGTGGGCGGCTGCTTCTGCCCACTTCCAGCCCCAAGCAGGGTTGTAGCCCATGGCTGGGATGTTGGACTCCAGGTGTTCCAACTCTGCCAGAGCGCGCAAGATGATGGCCAATGTTGCTCACGAGCATTGGGAGGAGAGATGGCGAGCGTGGTGGATGGTATCCGCTTCAAAGGCTGACCATGTGGAAATTGGGTCTGTGCAAAACGGTGTAATATACCCTTTTGCCAAAGTCACTGAATCCACCCATGTGGAAAATACTGGTGACGCGAGTTTGGGTGGGCGGAGTTTGCACCAATGCAGAGCCCTAGCCACTGTGACAGGTAAGTGGTAGGTTATTGAGACCAGCCGGTGGTCAGAGAAATTAATTTTTAATGTGTGGAATTAGGAAATATGGTATTAAAATCACACCAGCACGAGGGATAAGGTCGATGTGGGACATGGACCTTAATTGGCTGTTGTGGATGTGGGGGTGCATCATGTTTTCGAGCAGTGGAGCATGCCGCAGCAGCGCATCTATCAACTCAAGGGTGGCCTTTAGAACGCGAAGTTCTACGTGACCCTGGGGGGCATGAGATGAGGAAGGCCAACGGTCCGTGGATGTGTTTAACCAACAGTTCATGTCGCCAACTATGAAAGGGTCAGGGGGTAATGGAAGGGATTTGACTGACAAGAAATATTCCCAACACTCTCATACACAGGTCAGAGCATAAATGTTGACAATAGCGTGCACCACGTTGGCCCACGAAAATGTGACAATGAGGACTTGGCCATTGAGGAAGGACTCTGATAATAAAAAGTTAAAAATTTGTTTTTCTGAACAAGCACCCCACAGTGCTCAGACCAAAAGGATAGTGAAGGGAGGAGCATGGTTTTTCAAGCTTCCTTGGAACCTCATGGACAGTGGGACTCCTGGATGGCCAGGATGTCCACGGGTAAATTTTTTTGTAAAAAACTCAGTTTTTTAGCCTGGGACAATGAGGCCTTGAGTCTGGCGATATTCAACATCCCTAAAGTGAAGGCTTCCCTCATCACACCTTAGGTGTGAGAGGGTGGGCACCCTGGACCACCAGCCTCCTCTGGATCCCCATGGGCCTTCACGGCAGCATGGGTGTTTGCAGCAACGCTATTGGAAGATTTGTTAATTTTAGCAGGCAGGTTCGCGTTGGCTTTTGCCTTAACTTTTGGTTTTCCCGCTGTCAAACAAATTATTTGCGGTGTGGACGAGTTTGGTGCATTAAAATTTGGGTCAAAAAAATTTTTTCAGGTAGGTTGGAGACCAAATCAGTTCCAATCAGGGCTTGGTTGCAAATGTCAGGTGAGATTGAGTCACTCATCAGATCTTCAGATTGGGTGGCCCAATCAGCTTGGGAATCCTAATCTGATTGGTTGAGGGATTCCCAAGATGCTTCCGCTGCGAAGGTTTTAATGTACTTCTGGCGTTGGGAGTGTGAGATAGCGGAGGCGACCTTGGCCACTTCCTTGGCCGCGGCCCTGCGGGCCTGTTTGGCCTTCTTTCGCTCTTGAGGGGAGACAGGCTTTACTAATAAGTAGCAGCCTTGTGCTCCCCACGGGAAGGCCTCTTTGGTACTGGTAGTTGTTCATAGTGAGCCTCCCCATTGGTCATGGCCGCTGAGGGGTGCTCTTGGAATGTGATGCCCTCCTTGATGGGGCATGCGTGTGCCTTATGGCCAAACGCGTCACAGTGGGTGCAGATGGTGGGTGCGCTGTCTACAGTTACCCGGAAAGGGTGGGTGGTATGCCCTTCAATTTTAATAAAAGTGGAGTGTGGGATCTAGGTTAGGTCCTTTGCAATCTCCTTGATTGGGGTCAGAACTGCAATGGCTTTGCTGGTGCACAGGTGTGGCATCAGCATAAAGCATTACATCTTGAATGATTGTATTTCGCCGTATACAGTGAGACCAGCTTTCAGATGCTGCTCCAAAATGGCACGCTTAACTGTAGTGGGCAAAAAGTCAAACGTGGGGAAAATTTGGTTGGATTTTGTCCATCTGGTGCGCTTGGTTTTGACTACCTGCTGACCTTTGGGGAGGTTGATCACTATGCGCACCACAGCAGCTTCATCTGCTGCCTCCTTGTTTTTGAAACTGAGATCCAGCCAACCGCCTGACATGGAGTGAGGTGCGACGTACACCGCGGTCAGGAAATGAGTTTGCACATCCCCACAAAATTTTTCCCATAACGCTGTTTGTTGAATATCCAGGAACACCCGGACTCCATATTCCACCAATGAGAGTGGTTGAGAGTGCGGTGTGTTGATGTACTGGTTACATCGCGCCTGCCAAAAGAGGATTTCTGGGGAAATAGTAACCGCCAGTTTTTTATTTTTATCTAATCTGCCAGTTTCTCTGGGGCGTTTTTGAACGTTGGAGGTCGCAGGCCTGCCACCTGTGCCTCTTACCTTACTTTCCCAACTGCTCCCTGACATGGGCGCAGACTAATCTCCTCTGTGAGATTATCAAACTAAATTTAGTTTAAATTAATAAGTTGCAATAGTGATTGCAACGAGAGAGAAAAAATGAATCAAAACTTTAACATCTAATTTTGTTCTCAGCAATTCATCTTCATTGTCAAAATTCCAAGCTTTTTCCAATAATTGGCAAGCGTAAGGTCGAGCAACCTCTGATATAATTTTGGGATTAATTGCCTTTGCTTTTTCTTGAGTTATTGCATTGATACTTGGACCTTTGCTCTGCTGGAAAGAATCTACGGCGGGTTCATTAGCAAACAGGTCAGAGGATCAATTTCTTGGAGCTTATCTGGTGGAACTGGGCAACCTTTAGATCTAGATATTTCCTCATCTAAGCCACAGGGCCTTTTTATCAACTCATCATAGACATCGTTTTTAACAGTGTTTACCTAATCCTTTGGTTCCTTACTCTAGCAATGAGCATCATAATTTACCATATTTCTGCATCTGTTTCAAGTGACACGTGACATATTACTAGGCCATTTTGTTCCAATGGGGGTTCTCACCCTTCAATTGGCAAAATCCTTTTTTTGGTTCAGGCGTTTTTTTGCTATATTTGAGTTGAAAAGCAGTTGTTGTTTTGCACTTTAATTTATGATAAAAATGATAACCAGAGTTTTCAGGTGATCCATCATTTAGGAGGTGGTATTATTGTTGGTTAATGTTGATGCATAGATCAGTGTAAATCTCAGTAAGGTCAGATCATCCTTCATTGCAATGAGGGTGTCAAAATTGCCCATGTTATTAGCTACCATCAAAATTTGTGCCTCTTTGTAGAAAATTGGCAAGCTCTTCCAGGGTTTCATCTTCTCACAATAGTATTCCAAGAACTCTTTCTTTCTGGTTAGCCATTCATTTAGGGCTACCAAATTCCTTCATAATCACATTTTCGCTTCATTATATGAACACTTCTCCCCCTACAAATTGGGGTAATACCAAATTAAGACAAGCGGTATCAAAACAATTGATAATATTAACGCTTTTTGGTGATCTCTGCAACTAACATGGTCATTTCAAAGAGTCAGAAGAAAGCCAGGGCATTATCCCAATGATTTAGTGGCAATTTCAGGGTAGCCAAAAATTCTTCAATTTCCACAGGCTCACTTGCAGGACAAACAGCATGGCTAGCCATTCTGGCGCCAGTTGGTGTGTTGTCAGAGGTAATCACAAAATGGCGGCATAAGCACTTGACATATTTTGAGTAAGCTTAATGCTCCATATATTAATTATACCTTCATATAGGCCCTGATCCCTGATTTCAGCTTCCACATGAATACAAACACTTTGATGTTTTTCCATCTCTTGCACTTGTTTCAGGAGCTTGCCATTATTCCCTCATAATAGCCCATTTTCCAGCTTATGTTTGATGCTACTTTGACAGGAGTAGATCATCCAAATTTTGGTATATTGTTGCTCTATTTTTTGAAGATTTTTTAAAATAACTCGTTATTAAATTCTGTGACAAGGGACGTGGAGACCAAAGCTGCTCCTTCCAACACCCTAATCCATCAGAATCTTCATGGGGCGATGGAACCCCCCGTTGAAGTTATTCCTGTCCCAAATTTCCCTCATGATTTTTGATGATGCAAAATACAAAATTGAGGAGCTCAGTTTTGGTGCAAGCTGCACTTGCATTGATGCGACAAAAACTTCCCTTTTTGACCTCAACTATCCTCAAACCCACCAGCGCATTCAACCATTTTCTTGTGTACCAGCTCTCATCACTTTCTCTGAGCATCAACTTTCTCAATCATCGAGGCAATGGACACCGCTGGCCTTATAAACAAAGAAAACCCACAACTATACCTCAATATGCTCCATTTCGCTGATGCTCCTACCCTGATGTTGTCGTCATGGTCCACCAGCTAAAGTGGGTGACAGACAAAAGTTTCCTTGAAGCTTCCTCACCTTCTGATATGGCTTCCTAAGGTTAGCTAAAGTGCCATATTTGGATTTTTTTTTAATTTTTGATAATCCCCTTATTTGTATTATTTTCAAATAAAGATGTGTGGTGGCTCCCCTTTTGGGTTGGGCACCACTAGTGCTAAAAAAGCTTCCATGGCAAGGTTGGCTTCTTCTTCCACCTTGGTAAAAAGATCCTCTACTTTGATAAATTAGCCTGAGCTGCTGACATTAAGGCGGTCTTGTTCACGCTCTTCATCTCCATCCATAGATTCTGGATCTCACCATGAATGGAGGAAATGGAGTTATTATTCAACAAGACTCAATTACCCCCTGTAGTGAGCACCAAGTGCAAACTTTTGGGTAGTTTACTGCACAGGTTGGTTGTATAATAATAAGGATACTATTTTTATGGTTACAACTAGTAGGTTAAGAGCTTTGGTGTAAGTGGCTTCAAATATACTCTTGTAAACTGTAACTTTATAAAAACAGCTTAAGAACTTTATTCCCTTCAATATTTAATTTATAAGTAAATATAATAAATATATCAGTTTAATTCTGCTTTTTTATAAAATGCTAGAAAACTTTATAAGTGAATGTCGCACATTTTTTTAAGATGACTCACTGAAATTAACTGAGTGTTTTTTTAACTTTTGGCCATTAGGATTAACTACAAAATAATATTGGATTCCTTCGCCTTGTTTAATCATCAGTAGTGTAACCTTTACACATTGGCAGCCATCCCTATGCGCCAGGACTGTATACAGATGTTATATGGAACGTGTTGCCTGGTTATTACTAACTACCCCTGAAACAAGCATTGAAATGCTTTTGTAGCTTCGTTAATATGAACTTAATTGTTCAATGCCTCCGCCTGAACAATACACCATGGAAATCTAATTATTGGCTATCAAGACCTCTTCAAAATACTATATAACATTGTTGAGGATGATTATCAACAAAACATTAATTGAAACCAATTGTTGGATTATATCATTTGGTTATTTACTACTAATAACTAGTTGTCAACCATCGCTGAACAATAGAATGTTCATTATCAACCTTTAAAAGTTTAATCTGTAAGCAAAATGGATAATGTGGTCAGCCAAAATTTCAACAATGTATTAACTGAGGAAGAACAAAAATTTTTAGTTTCACCCAGGGTGCAGGCTTTTACAGGGCTTTCACCATTTGGGGACAAAGACACCAAGTGCTATAAATCCATGCCAGCTTACCAAAATTCGTGGACCTCACCATAGTATGAGAGGCCAGTATGAATCGCCTTATGAACCCATTTGTGGGAGTGGTCTGTCAGAAAATTATAGAAAGTCACTGTGAGAATTTGAGGATTGCTTGCTTGATTATTATATTCCTGCACGCTTAATTGGACTGCAGTTTGGCCGATGGATCCCCAATTTTTCCAGTGGCTTACAGTCTTATTGGCAGGCTAGTCTAAACTACTTAAGCTTTCCTCCATCTATTAGGAGGGGGAGAGGTAGTAATCCATGCAGGAAATTCTAAAACGCCTGAGCCAAATAATACCAAAAATATACATGAATAAACTGTTTGGAAACTCACTAGGCATACTCAAATGGCTCTGACTTTTCTGGCTGATTTTGGGTTTGATTTTCCCTTTGTAATCGGGAACTTCAGCTGAAGCAGGAAAAGTTACAAGCTATGGATCCTGAGATCCCAGCTTGCTGACACTCTCCAAAAGTAACTTAGGATAAAAACTGGAAAGAGGATTAAATAAGATAGATCTTTATTAGACTAGATTATTTGATAATTATTCATTAGGCCAGTCGCCAGTATCTTACCTCTAGAGCATCTCCTGGCCACATTCAAGCACGCAATCTCAGATTACTTCCACCTCAGTTTGGCCCTTGAACTGATATGACTGAAACCTATTGCTAGGTTTATTGGTGGCAAAATACTCTCATATTCAGGAGGATTTCAGGGATAATCGCAACAATGAGCGTGAAAAATGGTCCTAGGATCATCTCAAAATGATTTTCATCATACTGCTGAAAAAATAAAATTTCTGGGAGATTTTTAGTCAATTTAAAATAAATGACGTACCCTAAATTGGGCCATCAGCAGTCCTCTCTTGATAGCACTAGGTACTCCCATTTGGGCGGTCCATGTGCAAGTGATATCATGCCAGTTACACATATTGACATACAAAAATATTTTGATAGTCAATCATGTTTTAGTCACACAGCTGATAAAAATGACTCCCTAATCAGGATGTCAACTGTACTCTCAGTAGTATTAGCTGCTCCCATTCAGGCAGTCCATGTAAGTGCTATTGTGCCAATTATGTATACTACATACAAAATTTGCCCTAAGGCAGGAAATTGATTACGTTTTCATTTATCTGATTGTACATGGGACTTTCAAAAGTAACTTTGTGTCAGTCTTGAATGTTTTTATATAATGAATGTTTGATATTGTTCCCAATAATTGGTACCAATTGCCAAGCTTTGATGCAGTGACATTCAGCCATAATGTGCGACTGTATTTTTACTAAGCTACTGATAGAATAATTGATTTGAATTGATGTTGAGTTGAACAGCCTATGCTGAGTAGTTGCAGAAAAGATCAGCTTAAATGTGCGGGGGTATTCAGCCTGAGCTTTTAATAATATAGTCAAATTCACGTTGTAATAATTGGCCCAAGATGTGTTATTACAATAGGTTTTAATTAGAGTATTAATTCAAACATTATGAGGGAAAATTGGCCCAATCTGTAGGTTGTCAAAGGGTTTATTTTTGAGTCAACCACAGAATATGACAGTTACCCATTTAACAGTCTGATTCATATAGCAGATGGGTTTGGTGCACAGGTTGGAGTCCTTGTACTGGATATTTACTTCCTTAAGGCACTTATATTTGAATTTGGTGGGGATCAAAATATTAATGTACACACGTTCTGAGGCCAATGATGGTCAAAATTGCCGCCTGACAGTACGCAGTCAAGCTCCTGGTAAATCACAATAATTGGATCTGTCCACTTCTCCTCTCTGACCAATTGGAGGTTGATTAAGATCCATCCTAAAGATGGGATTTGTGGGCCTAGTGGTCATAAAACCCGCCACTTATAAATGAACAAATTAATATCAATATATTCCTCAGCGCCATCCATAAATTATTGTCTTGAGGAAAATCAATGCACAATATGGTTTTTTATTAACGAAAGGTGTTGAGGCTATATGGGAGTTTTTTTTAAGAATCATCTGATGGCCTCATCAAGCCAAAGCCGTGGGACAAGAACGCCTTAATTGATGCAGATAAATGCCCTGTTAACAAGCGGTGCAGGCTACAGTGACACCAATTTAAGGGCTTTCCATTCCAATGCATTTTCAGAAGAGAAGCCAAACTTATAACAGCTTAATGATCCTCAGAACCACATGCTGCATGATTTTATTATAGGAGTTTGTCAAGTTAAAACGCGCTCCGCAGACATTAGTTTCACACCTTAACACTGTTATACCTGGCATTGGGAACAGGTGGGCTGCTTCTGCAGGGACGTCTGCCTCACTCCATTGGAATTCTTTAAATGGGATAAATCCTTCTGCAGCATAGGGTAGCAAGAGAGGTCTCAGGAAATGACTGTTTTCAGTCCCAAATTAGCTTCCTCCCAAATTTCCATTTTAAGCCTATCTTGATAAAGTTTGGGGGTTGTAAACCTGAGCATGGCTGCCTCTGCCCAAGGTGGGATCTCATGCTTAATTCAGTTATGAGCAGTCTCAGGGGTAAACCCCACTGCATCCCAATCTGCTGCGGTGGCCAGGGAGGCATGGTCTCACCAGATCTTCCATTAGGCAAGCAAGAAGGAGCAGCCACACAGGGTTTTGTGAATATTTTTTGTCACCCCCAAACTCACCCAGTCCTGGAAATAATTGATAGTGGTGTTAACTTTGAGCCAGTGCATCATTTAACTGGGGTAAAATCACTATAAGTACATCTATTTGCAACTTCTGGTGACCACTCTTAGAAGGGCCCCCATTCAATGGCTTTTTCTTTTGTCCAAACCACTTGCAACAAATCAGAGAACATAGCGGGAGGATGCATGTGTATGACCAGTGTAAGGCTTTGGTAGCCTGAAACCTGGCTGTGATACATTGTAGCGCCTCCTCAGGTGAAAAGGTGGTGTTATACCACTTGAGGAAAACTTTAGTGGAAAGAGCATGGTGCGCCTAGTTAAGCACAATGCAGCGTTGGGGAACATTTTGGTTTATCTGGTCAGTTCCACTAATTGGAAACCCAAGCTATTAACCAAGGATGCCATCTTGGCAGGCTTAACCACTTTATTAAACACAATTGCATCAAAGAGGTCAATGCTTGCATCCAACTATGCCTTAGCATCAGCTGATTTAAGGTCCTCTTGGACTTCTGCTTCCATTGCGTGGTGTTCCACTGGCAGTTTCATCCGCTTGAGGGCTTGCTCATTGCAGATGCATGATGATTTAAAGATTAGTACCAACTTGATCAGGATCTTGGTATCAATCCGCATTTTTGCAGCCCTGGTGGAGAACTTTCTACCATGCCAAGTGGCTGTGGTCTGAGAAGATACGATTTTAAAAGCAATTGAGTAGCTGCCAAATATGGGAACTGCAATATTTGCAACTGTGACAAATCCAAGGTGGAGAAAACTCTATAGGAAAGCATTTTATACTGCATCAGCATATATATCACTGGGTGCTACAAGGTATGGAGCTGTGCTCTTGGGTAACCTCAGTGGATTTGGAAAGTGACGCCAAAACTTTTGGTTTTTTCAGCAATGGATTTTGGTGACCTGATGAATCTGAGTCAGATACTGAAGCAACTGTAACTTAATTGGGGTTAAAATCTGAAAATGAGTACAATTTGAGGTGAAAATTCTTTTGAGGATAATTACCAAAATTTTAGCACTTAAGTGTTTAACAAACAATTGATTCTGACAAGCATTACTAAGCTCAGGGCAACCAGGTCTCTGATTGGGAGAATTGATAGCAGGCATATCCGCAGTAGAAGAGGGTTCCAGCAGGTCTAAAATAGCAGTTTCCTAGTATTGGGGCCCTGGACTAAGACAGAAGCTTTTTGGGAAGGGGTTTAGATACCAGTACCTTAGCTTTTCTAAGAACTTTTGCAATTGGTGGGAAATATGGATACTGTCAAAGCATCTGACTGACCCCCTGTGGCATAGATTCATTAAAGGGTCATAGCCCCCACATTTACATTCAAACAAACCTGTGTTGTGTAAAGAACCAGAAAACACCAGTTCTGACCACCATATATTTGAACAATACTTTGACGCATGACAACCCTTAAAAGCAGCCTAACCAAGTAGGGAGAGGTTTGGGGCACCAACAGCACCAAACATTCACCTGCTATTGGTTGGTTATGCCAAGTACTTTAGGGAAGTTGGTCCAAAGCCAACCTACTCAAAAAACTCCTTGATGAGGGAAAAGACCAACAGGTAATCAAGTTATGCAAACCCCAAAACAACCTTTATTTTATTTGGGATAATAAAATGACCCACCAACCAGAGCTCATCTGGGGAGCAACTGACAATGCTCCCCAGGAAAGGGAATGCTAGGGGTAAAAATTCTGAAGTGAACTTTGGAGTGTGCAGGTGCATCTTATAAAGGCTGCCCTTTTGGGGGCTGTGTCCAAGTTATTGATCAGGCTCACACAAGACTAATCTACAACTCAGATGAGGCACAACCCAGCACCCAAAATGATCAAACCAAAAGTAATTTTTTAAAATGAATTGAAAACATTTTAAAAGCAATCTGACTCAAATTCAGAAAATCCAAATCTGAGTAATAATGCAACAATTGAGACAAACTTGATCATCACATATTGTGTCAATTACAGAGTTGGTGGCCAAGTCAGTAGGGTGCTTTCAGGAAGCATCACTAACAGTTTTACCCTTAAAGCCAGCAGTGCACCACCACTGCTTGGATTAACCATATGGCAGAGTAGGTTTTTAATAAAATTGAGTTACCATAGCTAATGATTTGATGAGCTAAGCTCAGTCTTGCATTATTACCATTTGTAACTGGAAAGGTGGAATGGACACAAGTACTTCACTAATCAAGGCAGAAGGTGCAAACTAAAATTAGCTTTTTCTAAATTAATCTACCAGGTTACCTTCTGAAATTCAAAAAGTGAGGTTAACATGCAAAAGAAAGAACTCCACTAAGCTAACATTCTTTACCATTATGTATATGTATGTATATGACAAATAATATAAACTACTGAACAATTTCACCCTAACTTAGCACAAAAATTTTACTAGTTAGAGGAATCAATTACTAAGGTCTTTATTTTAATTTTAACTTTTTTTTGGGCAAAAAAGAATTGAATTTTGAAAAATGCACTAAAAAGTTTAAAATGATTGATAAAAAATGCACTAAAAAGTATGTCATAGTATGAGAAAACCCTACTAAAAAGTATGAAATAATTGAAATAAGTATGGTAAATCAATAAAAACCTTTTTTGAAATTGGCACCATAATTCAAATTGATTTATAGAATTTTGCTCACAAATACTATAGGCTCATTTAGGGCGGTAAAGCACTGGATTGCTGGTACCACAAATAATTTATTTTTGAAGAACTTTAAATTTATGTCTCACGCAGTCTTCTGAATCAGTTTTTTTAAACAAAAAGCACCTATATATACTTAGCACTGTGTTTTATTTGCTTACAGTATATACTTGGACCCAATCTAGTATAAGGTCTAATTTTTATTTGGGTGAAAAAATCTATAAGTCAGTTTGAAATTCAGCAAAAACTTCAAAAAAGCTTTGTTAGTTATTCATACCTTTTACCAATTATTTCATACTTTATAGCAGATTTTTATAGATTATTTAACCCTCAAATGATCTGACGCATATAACATCCAAAAAATGAGGGGTATGTAGATCTAAAAATATATATATGCATCCAAAGATGAGATTTACATAAATTTCTTTAAAGTTATCGAATATTTGTGTTACGGCAAGGACCAAAATGAGCTTAAAAAGTGTGAACATCCTCTAAGAATTTTTTGCAAAAGTTAAAACCAAAAGCTAGGAGTTTTTTGAAAATCAGTGGAAGGGTTAATACTTCTTGTTACATTTTTATTGTTTATTTCATCATTTTTAGTGTATTTTTCAACGTTAATTTTTTTCAAAATAGTTTTTAGTGCTTTTTTATTATAACATTTTTGTGCATTTTTATAAGTTGGTTTTTTCAAGAAATTATATATATAGATAGATGTAAAAATAGTATATATGACTTTGGCTAGAAAAGTTATGTCCTTTCAGTTGAGCGGTTTGGTATTATTTGGTGATTTGATTAGATAAACGATTTAAGAGATTGATGGTTTTTAATTGATTTGATTAGCTTAAATTTTACAATAAACTTACCGATGACAATCTACAATGCTTAATTTAATATATTCATTTGGTAATTTGATTATTCCAAAATCATACTAAATTTAACAATGGCCATATACAATACTTAATTTAATTTATTAAATTAATTATTTGATTGGTTTACATATGAACTAAAAATTAAGGATGAACATCTACAATACAAAGTCTAATTTATTAATTTATTTGTTTTTATTAATAAAATCTCACATAAAACTTACCAATGGCATTAAAAATCTTAAAGCTCTTTACACTTTGCCATCATTTCAATGTCTGGTTTTTAAAATTTCCCCAGCCATATGACATATGCATGTCAAAACTACTTAATAACTTCACTATATTAAAGCAAGAGAACCGTATAGTTACTGTTATACAACCTAAATGAGACTAAAATTAGAATCTAATACTTTATCAGATGATGATATTCTAAGCTTCAAGTTTATGATCTTTATTTAATCTCTTGAGTCACGGATTAATGCAGACTAAATTTTAAATTAAATGAGATAACTCTTTTGGTTTTAACCAACTTTTAAAAAGGAGGAAATCCTCTTATTGACATGCATAGTTTTATTCTATGCTTTTTTTGCCAATTACTCTAAACCTATTGACTAATATGAATGAACTTTTCAACGAGAGACGATGATCCCATTACAATCTTATACTGATTGATCCAGCATCTGACAGTAAACTAGGTTTATAATGTATATGTATTATGGCTGGGGATGAGTTCAAAATATGAGGTATGAAATGATGTTATAGCATGACAAGCCTATAATATTGTAGATTGTAAATAGTATTTTATTATGTAATAATCAAACCAATCAAGTCAACTAAATAAATAGATTAAATTAAGTATTTTAGCTGCCCATTAATAAAGTTTAGGATGTATAAATTTAACCAATCAACTAAAAATAAATTAAATAAATAGATTCTATTAGGTATTGTAGTTGGTCATAAGTAGGTTTAGTATATAAATGAACCAATCAAAATAACTAAAAATAGATTAAATTAAGTATTTAGATTGTTGTTAGTAAATTTAGTATAAAAAACCTAATTAAATCAATTAAAACATATAAAATTATGTATTGTTGATGTTTATCATTAATTTAAGTATAAAATGGACCTATCAGAATCAGCCAAATAAAATAAAACTTATATATATGCCCATCATTATGTTTTTTCATATTATTAGGCCAATAAAAAGAAAGAATTTAACATCAACCTATTACAAAAAATATTTAGCCTATTGAACAAACCAAATACTATCAAACCACTCAGGAAAAATGATAAATTTAAACCCAAATACAGTCCTGTATACCATTTTTGCAGCTTATATATAACTATTTATTTGTGTTTCTATGGGCAAAAAATAAGGAAAACCACCCTGTACTAGTTCTTCTAATTTTTTAAAAATTTTGTAATAAGTTTAGTTATTTTGGTCTATGATTAGGAAAAATTATGGAATAATTATACTTAATATATACAATATTTTATCTATAAAATGATTTCTTAAATTAAATTCATATATATGCTGACTGATTTTGGTTTATCAAAATTAAAATTGAATTTATCTTTATCAGCCATCCAGTTGCTGTTTCTCACAGTTTTAGTATATGCCAATTAACCATTCACTTAAGTAATCTAAATAACCTAGTTTTCTTCTTTTAAAGTTAAATAATAAACATAAGGATATTACAGTATTGCAGTAAATGAAACGTTACAGAAGATTTCAAAGATACCCAGTTAAGACATATACATGCTCATTGGCTTTTTACCATAAGGTAAAAGTTATAACCCTTTTTTCTAATAACTTTACATACTTTTGGCTAATTCTGGCTCTGATACATGTACTAAATTGCATATATGCAAGCTCAGACATGGCTGAACACTATACAATGTTTATGGATATGGCTAATATATAATATAATATATAATATATAATTTTATTTTTATATGAAAAATAACCAAGACCTCACCATATGAAGGTGGCTGCACTTTAGGTTCCACCTGGCTTTTGCCCAACTTACTTGCCAAATGTAGGAACACAATATGACAAGTATTAAATTTTATGTCATCTCTAGATGGCAGATTCTCAACCTTTGCATTTTAGAAGCGTTTATGCATTGTGGGGGATTTTTTAATATTTTATTCTTGTTTAGATTGAATATTATTATATGATCCAAAGTTTTCATTCTACTGAGGGCTATGTAAGCGTGGCATTAGGCAAATAAATTTTTGCTTATATCAATAACAGCCTTATTCAGTGTGACGCCTTGCATTTTATAGATTGTCACCACTCAACTTAGGATTTTAGGGAGCATTCTGCACTCAACGTCTCCATATAATTTTTTTGCTTGGTATATTGTAGTGATAGGAGTGACTGCAACTAAGCAATTAGGATCTTCTGTCTAGCTCCTATTTTTTCATCATCAAACTTTATTGACACTACTATCATATTTCAGGATAATAGCCAATATGGGAAAGCATATTGAACACTTGAATCCTACAACTGAATTAACTTCTAAACCTGAGAAGGGGGTTAAAAGAACTACATTAATTACCTAAAATTGATAGTTGGCATGGATCAAATTGACCTTAGGAAAATTCTGTTAACCAAATTTGTGCCTAAAATACACCAAGATGAAATCTTGCATAATCAAAATGAAGGATCATCTAAAGGCAGGTGACTAATACTCAAGGTGTCACTTGAGGAAGTAGATTAAGATGAAATTTCCAAAAGGGTAAGAATCAAGAATCTGTCCAATGATCAACCTAAGTGGTATTAAGTCTCATCTAACTTAATAAATACAACAATTTTTTACCCTTTAAAAAGTATGCTACTAAGTCATTAAACCATCCAGAAATATTTGCCTGACCTGTAACCTCCCTTTCAAAATTTCCCCCTCTATTATTTTTATTTACCTTTTCCTTTTAGGGTTTTTATTTATCTTTTCCTTTTAGGGTTATATTGTTAAGTATGACATATAAACCTACTATTATACTATAATAAAGTTACGTCATTAATTCTATACCTCACTTTAGTAATTGGCTTCAACAAGTTGATTTGTATTTACCATAGGATGGACACTCTAGCTGACAGGATATAAGTGGTAACTTGGAACCCTTAAAAGATATACTTGTTGGGACCATCTAGTACTAAAAAAAGATATACTTGCTATTCATTTTAAACAGCTTCAAGTATTGACTGTTAGGCTTCTTGAGAATAGCACCATTTAGCTCAAAAATGGAAGCCCAACAGGATGGTGCTCAAACAGGGGCTCAACCAATGCTTAACAATATCTGCCTCTAATTGAATACACCATGGAAGATAACCTTATTAATAGTGTCACCCTCAGGGTGCACAACTGAAATGTTGAAGAAGATTATTGAATGGGAAGTCTGATCATCGTCACATTTTAAGAGCTTCAAGAAAATCCTATGGATATTCCTGAATCTCATCGTCAAGCATGGATTTCCAATGAAGAAGCTAAAGACTTACTTCATGAAGTCATCAACCCAGGAGAAAGTGCCAGCCACAAAAGGCATCTGCCTTGGACAGAACTCTAATGAACCTGAGTTCTCCAGTGCTCTCCCAGAGAGTTATGGATCAAATACAAATTTCTTTACTATAAAATGCAATTTATAACCCTGCGCTTTACCATAGCATGCATTTACTAGGAGTCCAATAACCTTGAGCTCCATCATCATATCAGTACCCATGGGGCCCTACATAAGCCTATGAATCATATATAATTTAGTGTTACAAAGTATAGTGGACTTTCACCATTTGTATAAAGAAAACTATTCCTGCAATATTCAGCCTTATAATCAAACGGGGACTATTACCCCTGTGTTATCAAGTATCTGGAGGAAGTTATAGTTATTCTCTGGAAGGACATCTTGAGTTGAATGAGATTAAAAATGATTACTTAATGCTTTCTCTGAAGAGCTCAGAAGACAAAAATATTGAAGCTCTTGTCAAAATAACATCTCAGACCACTTATAAAATTCAACAGGAGGAAGAACAGATCACCCATCTTATGACCCAGCTAGAGCAAGTACTATGACAAAATGATGAGTTGGAGGCTCATTGAACCTCTAAGACCTCATCAATAACTCATAATATATTTTCTGAGTATCTCATGTTGAACAGAATCTGGCATCCTATGTGACTCAGAAGTTTACTATTTTCATTACTGAGTGATTTATTATATTTGAAAGGGACTTAAGAAGAAATTTTCCAGTTAAAAGGACATTAACTAAGTTTGCTATCACTTTAACAAAGCTGAAAATGCTGTAATACTCTTACAGAAGAGCTGAAAGACAAGACTGACAAGACTTCTTAGAGCACCAAATGCAAAGAGATGAAGGAGAACTGAAAAACACTTTATGGTTTTAGAGGATGAAAACAAGCTTTTGCAAGCATAACGCTCATTTGCTTTTTAACAAATTCATAATCTGAACTCTTTGTGTATAAAAACTTGGAGAATCATATGATTATTCTTGGAAAAAGAATTAATCTGCTGGATGCTATGTTAAGTCTTACCCTTGATGAAACATAGAAACTCTTAATCCTCTTCAGGATCAAATAACAACTTGAGTAGCAAGTTGAACAGAGTGATAAATGAAAAGAAAATATAATTCCTAAGATCCTGAGGCGCACGTCATTAAAGAATCTGAGGTCACTACTTTATCCTACGTTCACTGACAAGTTTTAAATTTTAAATTTTACTTAGGGAAGGCCAACCATGGGATTGACACTTCTGATAAACTCCAACTGCAAGACTCCAATAAAATTAAGGGGCACTCCAGAGGAGTTGAAGCTACCTCCTGTTTCCAGTGAGACTTCCAGTATAAGGAAGAGGTGGAGTGACAGGGGAGGCCTGGGCCAAAACCGAACACAAATGAAAGAAAGGATCTGACAAGAGGAACCAGATGGGGAACCAGAATGACACCAACTGCCGTTGGCAGGATGGCAGGTGGCCAAACAACCAAACTTGAATGTGATCTGTAAGGTGGGAATGGAAGCGATGCACAGATACAAGTAGGGTTGGGGTAGTGCCATAGAGTGCATCAAGGACAATGGTGTGTATCATCCATAGTTTTATTGCAACAATAAAGGCGAAGAGCGTTGAGTGGTTAGGGGAGGTTATGGAAAAGGTGAAGATGTTTTTGGACAGGCTGAAAGTCTGCACACTCTCCTGGAAAAAGAGGCGCATAACATCACGGCAAATGCCTGTGATGGCAGGCAATTTTTCAAGCAAAGGACTAAAGATCTGTATTGATTTCATACAATGCATGAAGTTTGAGAGGCATTGAACCGCTCATCTGTGCGGTACACTTTTACAGGCATCTCCACACATAGGTGCGAATTTGGGGTCGTAAAAGAGGATGGTGAGTGTACCACCAAATGTCCTTCTGGGTACCCAAAGAATATGGGATGTTGAGCTTGTCAAGGTAATCCACACGGGAATTGAGGTGGGAACGTTGGGGTACAAGATTGTTTAAAAATGACTTGCCCACGGTCTTCTTGTTTGAAATGGGGAGTAGTGAGACCCCTCTGGGAGGTGTGCCCACTGATGCTGATACTCCAATCAGCGCTTCACATGTATAGGAGAATTAGTTTGAAGTGGGCTGGCGTTCAATTTGGGCCCACAGCAGAGGGATGCGAGGAAAGATAGTTTAACAGAGAATGGGGGTGGATAGGATTGCTGAGGCCCAGGGCCTGGGAAAAAATTGGAGCAGGCCACACGTGACCAATGTTGAGCTGGGGAAAAGAGATGGTGACTGCAGCGATCCAGGCTCAAGTAATTTGGCGGCATGGGTCACGAAGTTGAGCAGGCCCATACCACCACTATGGCGAGGGCCAAACATGACCTACAGGAGCACAGAAGGTGGGCGGTCTAGTCAAAGCCACACTTGTAGCAGGGCGTACAAAGAGGTGAAGAAAGTGGGGGAAAGGGTGATGGCGTGGGTCACAAACCAGACTTTGGACAGGAGCATAGAGTTTGAAAGTACAATCTGACCTGATAGGGTTTTCTGGTAAGCTATTAGTGATGTGATGTGCTTTATGACATTATCTAGAATATGTTGCTCTATCACCAACGAGGCTTACCCTCCCGCCCCATCCACACTCCCAAATGGCTTACTAGACCAGCAGGTGGTCTTGCCATGAAAAGGGAGCACAAGTGGGGCGGTATGGGTGGGCGGGGCAAGCAAACCTGTGAGCTAGCTGCTGAAGCAGAAAGGTAACAGGGTGCTGGTGACCAGCGGGCTTGGTAATGGATGAGGAGAATGATTTCAGTTTTGGAAGCGTTAAGTGCGGCATTACTGACCCTGGTGTAATCTTGGATAGTAGTCTCAAGTGCACGTGCATCTTGGTTGTTAGACACCCCAAACACAAAATAATCATCAGCAAATGCCAGCATCCCAACTGGTACTTGGCTTTGCACATGGGCACCAGTAAGGCGGGCATTTAAATTGCATAAAAGTGGGTCAAGGCTGAAGTTGTACAAGAGTAGGCTTAAAGGGTAAACTTGGATTTGAGCCATTTGGGGGCGAACCAAATCAGTGAGGAAATCAGGGCCACGTACAGCCATTGTGGCAGATTCCATAATCACATCACCCAATTGATGAACGATGGGGAAGGTGGAACTTGTGGAGGCAGGCTTTGAGGTCTTCTCAGTTGACCCTATCTTAAGCCTTCTGCTGGTCTAAGAAAACAAGTGCTCCAGTAGCCGAGATTGATAGACGTTGGCTAAAGTGTGTAGGCTGTCCCATATAGACTTCTTGGGAATGAAACCAAATTGCTCAAAGAAAAATATATCAGAGGAAACTTCCCCTGGGCGGTTGGCCATAGTTTTAGCAAACAATTTAGTATCTGTGTTAGTAAGAGATATGGGGCGCCAGTTGACCAAGTCCAGATTATCCCCTTTTTTATACAGCGTGATTGTGTACGCCTCCTGGCACCCAGGAAGGATGGACGTTTCTATCAGACACTGATTCATTGAGGCTGGCAACAAAGAGGTGAAATAATTAATATGTTTTTATAGAACTCATATGTAATCCCACCTGGACCTGGGCATTTCCAGTGCAATGCACCATGAAGGGCATACCAGAGTTTGCCCCAAGAAATTAAGTTCACCAACTATGGGTAATGGGAATTGATGCAGATATGTGCGCATTTGAGAAACTCTTCAACTTTAGCCAGTTTGACTGGATCAGAGTGATACAATTTGGATTTATAGTTTCAAACTTTGATTGCCAATTTAGATGGAGTTTCTGCGATGGAGTAGTCTGGCCGCCTCATCTGTGTGCAGGCCAAGCTCTGTTGCAGTGTGAAGAATTTTTGGAAAAAATAGGTGGAGCACATGTTGCCTGCCATTAAATTTTTCGCCTTGAACTGAACACAAATGAAATTTTTGTGTTGCCTTACCTGTGCTTTGAGACGAGAAAACATTTTTTCCTACTTATGACCTCAAGCTGGACTGTAGCCTGCAGTAGGGACGTTAGATTACAGGTGGTCCACTTCTGCAAGCATACGCTTAATGACAGCCAAGACAGCCAGAGAGCAACACAATGAGAGATGACATGCTTGATGGATAGTGTTTGCTTTGAAGGTTGACCATATAGTAATTGGGTCCACACAGAACAGTATGGTGAACTCCAGTGCTGAAGTTTAGTGCCCAGCCATGAGTAGAACCTGGGTGACGTGATCTCAGCTGGATGAAGTTTTCGCCACTTTGGCACCTATGCCGCTGAATTTGACAAAGAGAAGAAAATTGACACCAACATGTGGTTGGAGAAATCAATTTTTGGCATCATAAAGTGTGCAACCTGAGACTGAAAGTTCAAAGAAGCAAGAATAAGGTCAATGCAGGACATAGACCTCAGCTGACCATTGTGCACATGGGGATGGGACATGTTGGGGAGAAGCGGTGCATGTTTGTGGAGGGTATCAAACAGCCCCAAAGTAGCTTTTTGAATTTGAAGTTCGATATGCCCCTACAGTGGGGGGTAGGTGTAGAAGACCAGCGGTCAGTGGCCAGGTTGGCCCAGCAGTTCATGTCACCCACCACAAATAGATCAGGCGGAAGTGGGTTTGAAGTTACAGCCAAGAAGAATTCCTGGTGAGCCCATGCACAGGTTATAGCATAAATATTAACGATGGCTTGCACTTTGTCATCCCACAAAAAACACTACAAGTACATGGCCATCGAGGTAAAATCTTTTTAGAAATAAACTTAAATCTATGGGTTGCATGTATAAGCACCCCATGTGTGGCTATCAAAAGTAAAGGGAGGGGAGGAGCATGGTTGTCAATGTTTCCTCATCACCATGTGGACAATGGGTTTCCTGAATGGCCAGGATATCCATAGGTAAATTAACTTTAAAAAACTCAGTTTTATAGTCTGGGACGGCGAGGCTTTGAGTCCAGAAATGCTCAACGCCCCTATTGTGAAGGCTCCCCCATCGCACAGTAGGTGCTTTGGGAAGGGCCCTCTTGCCCATCCTTTGCCACTTTCGCGCATTACTTTTGGACCACATATTTGGTGCTTCATACGAGGTCTTGTTGGCATCCTTCACAGTGGTCATAGTAATAGTTCATTATGGCGTTTACTTTAGTTTGACATTATAAGTCTGCTGTTCTCATGCGGTGCATCATCAAAGGTTATAAAAAATGTGGAGGGAAGTGGGTGGTTTAATCAGTTTCAATCAGTGCTTGGTAATTTTTCTTGGTGAATCTGCGTCACCCATCTGTTCTGCAGGTTGGTTGGCCCAATCTGAATGGTGAGATGATTCTTGAGCCAACTCAGATGCAAAAGACTCAATATCATCCTGGGCCTGGACAGGATGGTTTCAGGGATGTGGCCGTAGCTGCTGCCTTGGCCGCTGCTGCACTGGTCTGTTTGGCCTTCTTGCACCCCTGTGGAGACACAGGTTTTACCTGAATGTAACACCCCTGTGCTACCCACATGAAGTCAGCATCAGTGTTGATGGCCAGTTCATAATGGGAGTCTGCGCTGCACATTGCATTAGGGATAATTTAATTCTGTGTGATGCCCTCTTTGGAAGGGCAAGTGTGCGCCTTGTGGCCAAAAATGAGGCAAAATGTGCAGATAGGGGGCGCACTATCCACCGTGCCTCAGAACGTGCGGGAATCCTGCCCATCAATATTCACAACTGCGGTGTGGGCTTTGGTAAATTCTTCCAATGACTACGGATGGGGTAATCACTGCAATCGCTTTGCCTATGCACAGGTCTGGCATTAGCATAAAGCATTGAATTTCAAAGAAAGAAGCTCCCCCATAGCTCTTAAGCCCAACCGTATGGTGGTGATCCAGCACTGTGCGCTTTATTATTGTTGGGAAGAAGTAAAAAATAACAAGAATTTGGTTTGATTTGGTCCATTGATTGCTCTTCATTTGGACCTGACATTGACCATCCAGGAGGTCTACCGCCACATGCACCTGTGTAGCTTCATCTGCTGCTTGTTTAGTTTTAAACCTATGATCCAACCAACCGTGGGTCATGGAGTGCTTTGCTACATATACTGCATCCAGAAAGTGTTTGTGCACATCTCCACAGAACTTATCCAAAAGCGCCATTTGATTGATATTCAGGAAAACTCAAACCCCATACTACACTGATAACAGAGGCTGAAAATACGGAAAAATGATACACTGGTTGCACTTCGCTTGCCAGGCTAAAATCTCCAAGGAAATATAAACTTCCAGTTTCTTATTTTTACTAGGCCGCAAGTGTCGCCAGGGCGTTTACAAATTTTGGACGGTGCAAAGCCCAATCCTGTGTCCTTTACTTTGCTAGCCCAACTGCTAACTGACATTTGGTACACACTAATTTCATCAAAAGATCATCAAACTTACCTAGCCTTGATTTAAGTTTGTTGCAATTAGTTATTGCAACTAGAGATAAAAGTCTTCACTGACAAGTTTACACCTGGCAAAGGGAGTGTCACATCATTTATCTAAATCTTTAAGTCGTGATAAAAGGTGCGACTGATCATCAAAAAGGTTAAGCATAGTTTATTTTGTTTGAGCTGTATGTCTGAATAGGGTATGGTGCTTCATATGGATGACCTGCATACCTGGAGAGAAATGAAAGAAGAGCTCATTAAAGAATTTGGGCCCAAGCATAGCCTGAGTATGAAGAAACATGCCTACATGAGAATCACGTTACGCCAAAATGAAGCCCTGGCTAAATTCGCTGATAATTTTTATATAGAGGCCAAAACACTGATGATCTTGAAGATGCTTGCATTAGACAATGCTGTAGTTGATGTCGTTTCTGTTCTACATAATAACCCTGGCCTAGCCATGAGTGTCATGTTATGTCTGTAAAATTAGTTTTCAATTCTGTCTTAGACATCAAAGAATCTCTTCTCAATGTGGCTTATACACAATCCTGAGACCTCCTGAAAGGCCTCCACAAAACCCCAATTGTTTACTGTGGACGAAGTAAGGCCTAAGAAGGAGGAGAAGCCAAGATATAACTATTGCAAGAGAAAAACATTAAAAGGATTTGTGTTTTAAGAACCTTACACTTGCTGAGCAGGGAAAAGGAAGGTCAGCTTAGGGCAGGTACCTCTAAAGCTGACTGACCCAAAGTATATGAAAGAAAAACATTGCTGATTGCCCATCTTGCATGCATTGAGAATGAACCTGGTGGTGACTCTGAAGGGGGTCACGTTGACACAGTCTATTACATTTTAGGATCACTGCTGAGCTCGCCATTTTTGGATCATTTGGACGCCAAAAATATTGATGACACCCAGGTTCCCAAAGGCACTTATTTAAGTCAGGTTATTGGTTGTCCCAGAATAATTGATACAGCCAGAGATTTAATAATACCTTACCCTGTTGACATGGCCCATTCTGAGTGTGATCTGTCTATTGGAGTTCAAAAAGAAGTATCCTGAGACTGTCCAGAAGCGAAATTATTGTTCAGCCTTATTGAAGTGCTAGCCCTTCCCCAAAGTTTGGAGTAACCATTATCAAAGTAGAAGTAGTAATTCAAAAGGTCCAAGTTATGGCTACCTTGAATACAGGATCACTTACCAATGTTGTCTCATCTGACTTATCAAGAAGACCAAGATCACCGCAGACCATGATTAAACTCAAGAATATGGCACATCTGGTATGAACAACACTAGTGCTATAAGTGCATATAGATATTTGCCAATCCAAGTTGGTAAATTAGGTATTTAGCTCACAAGGTTGCCCTGGACAATAAACAGTATGACATACTCATTAGTATGCAATTTTTGATTGAATATGAAGAAGATATCAATCTAAAAGAAGGGAACTTATCACTCCTCAACTATGAAGTCCCACTTGTACTGGGTAATAAAGACTCTAGCAAGAAAAAATACTCTTATTTGGTCAAGTACCCTGTTTCCGCTTTACCTTTGCAATATCATACCTCTGTGTCAAAATTCAAGGAATGCTCACTTTAAAATTGTTATCCTGAACGTCTATTTGGGCTAAAGTTCCAATGGTTGATCCTCGATAATGCCTGTAGTTTATGGTATTCAGACCGTTCAAAAACTCACTAGGCCTATTAAATTTGCCTCAACTCTTTGGATGATTTTGGGCGTAATTGTTCCTTTGTATTTGGGAACTTCATCTGAGGCAGGATTTAAAACAAACTGGGAATTTGTTCATTCCAGTTTGCCAACACTTCTCCAAGGTTAGGATTCAGATAAAAGCCAGAAAAAGGATTAAATAAATATAACTTTTATTAAAAGCTAATATTAGATCATGTTCATTAGGCTAGGCACTGGTATTTATACCTATAGGGCACCTCCTGGCCACATTCCAGCACAAAATTTCAACAGCTAAGTTACCACCTCAGTTTGGTCTATGACTGAAACCTTTTCTTAGTTTCATTGGTGGCAAAATACTCTTAAAAATCTGGGAGGATTTCAGGTACAAAAATTGTGATAAAAGCATGCAAAATTGTCCTAAGATCTTCTGGATTTCAGTTTTATCATACTGCTGATGAAATACACCTTCTGTGAAATTTTAGCATCAATTGGAGTAAATGACGCACCCCTAATTGGGACGCTGACAAGCATCTTCCTTGATAGCACTAGTTAACCCCTTTTGGGTGGTTCACGCAAGTGCTATTATGCTGATTACGTGGATCAACATATGTATTTCGCCCTAAGATGGTAAATTGATTACGTTTCTTCGTTCATCTGAAGTCCATGGGATTTCAGACATTAACTTTAGGGTCGTCCTCAAATAATTTTGTACACAATTAAGTTAAATGTGTTCCCAATAATTGGGACCAATTACCGAGATTTGATGCATAGGAAATTGGCCATAATATGTGAGCGTAGTTGGGCTGAGCGCTCTAATAAAATACTTGATTGAATTATCATTGAGATATTCAGCCCAAATTGTATGATTTCAATAGGTTTTGAGGTGAGAATATAGGTGTTAGCTCAAGCATAGAAAAGGTAATTGGCCCAATCTGATAGTTGTTGAAGGCTTATTTTTGAGTCAATCACCAGAATCTGAAACTCTGGAAGAAACATGTAAAAGCTACTTGGCTCAGTAGATGCAGCAGAGGCATACCATCTTATGCTACCAAGGTGGTAAAATTAAGCAAAGAGAGCAAAGAGAAGTTTCTAATAATCTAACCCTGAGTATAACCACAAACTGTTTGCTACATATCACTAGTGTTGATGGTATAATTAGGTTTATACCAATAGTTTTAACAGTAGTTCTTTATCCAGCATATCAGCAGTTTATTGAGCTACTACTTTGAAACCTAACCAACCAAGAGATCCCTCTCAAACATTAAGAAGTTGGGAAAGTTCAATTACTTCCCATTGATGAAATTGACAAGTTACATTTAGATGGTACTCACCTTGATTATGGCCTACTGCCAACAAGTTGATTTGCACTATCTCTTAAGTCCAAAGATCTGAAAAGTTAGATCAAGATAATCTTAAGAATGTGCATCAGTTACTTATTGACTATCAGGATGTTTTATCCACGTCAGATGTCGACAATGCTTACATGAAAGACTGGACTCATAGTATCAACGTCAGAGATTTAACTCCTATTCAATTGTAGCCTTATAGGAAGTCGAAGGTAGAGGAGAAATACATGAAGACTGAGCTCACGCAATTATTGGAATATAACTTACTTATGTCCTACAAGAGTCCATGATCATTCCCACTGTTATTTATAAAGAAGAAGAATGGTGGTCATAGAAAAGTGATTGATTACAGGAAGCTAAACATCCTCACTAAAAAGGACTGATATTAGATTTTAAGGATTGATGATGCCTTGGCCTGACTCTCTGGATCAAATTTCTTCTTTGAGATGGACCTTACCAACAGTTATTAGCAAATGGATTTATCGCCAGAAGACCAAGAATGATGTGCGTTGATAAGCATGGGAGGACTAACCCAACCTACTTGGCTCACTCAGGGATTATGAAATGTCCCGCCTCATTTCCACAGACAATCAATCACATCAATCAAGGTCTCAAACTAAGCTTCTATTTGTGTCTCTAGATGACATAACGTTGTTTCCAAAACTTTTACCAATCATCTAGACCACCTCAAGTCAATTTTTAATGACTGAGAGAGAACCTTATCAAGTTAAAACCTGCAAAATGTACCTTTTTTATCAAGGAACTGAAATTTTTAGGTCATGTCATATTGCGGAAGGACTTCAAATTGTGTAAAATAAAGTTGAAGCAATCACCAAGGTGCCTGATCTGAAAAGTCTTTTAGACATATAAATATTCCTAGGAATGATGGGTTTATTACCATCATTTATCCTTTATCTCTCTCACCTCGCCAAACCTCTTGTCCGTCTGCATGCCAAAACATCCCATTTATGTGGATAGTAGATCAAAGAACTGCACTAAAGAACAAGAATGGTTTATTGAAGATTAGACCAATCCTATGACATACAGATTATGGGAAGCCATTTATCTTGTTTACTGAAGCCTCTGGCTTATCCATAGGCGCTATCCTCTCTCTTTTAGATATGAAGGTAATGACCACACGGTATCCTACTAAAGCAAAACGCTTTCTAAGGTTAAGCTAAGTTATAGCATCATGGATAAGGTGTGCTTAGGTGTTCTCTTGGCGGTAAAACACTTCTGGCTCTTCTTGCATGGTATAAACTTTACAGTTGCCACAGACTGCGTTTCTTTAAACTGGCTGCAAAACATGGAAAGATATGAAAGGAAGACTAATCCGCTTGATCTCAAACTTAAGCATTATGACATGAATATCATCCCCTGATATGTAGTAAATCACAAGAGTATAGATGGACTGAATAGATTGCCTTGCTATATCTAGACAATAGAAAAGCTGAAAGGTTACATGACCTATCATGAAGTCAGACTCTTTGGAGGAAAAGATGAAACCTATCAGAATATGGTAAAATGTCATGCTTAAATTAAAAAAAATCTCAATCAATTAATTTACAAGAAGGTTATAACCAACTGGCTACCTTAATTGCAACTTTATTAATGAATACCAATTATAAAGGAAGCCAACAATACCTAGGACATGGAGGAACCAGGAAAACTTAGAAATGAATCAAAGTTCACTACTATTGGGAAGGAATAATGGACTCTGTAGTGGAAGCCTTAGCTGCTTGCATCACTTGTAAAAAGCAGAAGCTGCATAAGGCCATGTACAAGTATCAGCCTATGACTCCTTAGCAGCCAATTCATACCATAAGTTTAGATGTCATAGGTCCACTACCTGAATCCACAGGAGGGAATTGGTGCATCCTTGTAGAAATGATCATTTTACAAAGTGAATTAAAGCAATCACCATTGCAGCACATATTGCTAAATCTACCGCTGACTTTTAATGCCAAAATATACTTAATAGGCTCAGCTGCCTGCAGGTACTGCTATGTTTTAATGGAAAACTTTACTTAAAATGTTGTGATTATCTTAGCTATGATCATGAGAACTGTTAGTTTTTTAGCTGTGAATCTCTTAGAAATGAATACAAAATGTAAACTTCTTGGTGTGTAGCTTGCTTTAGCTCTCAAGTTAACTGCACAGGCTTCTGAAATCTGCGTTGTATAAGTTGTTGATAATAATTAATTGAATAGGGTAGTAATGTTATGAGGACTATTACTCTAGCTATAAATCTCACACCCAAGTTGATTATCATGTCCAACGCTAGAGATTGTGCTTGACATTTTAATCCTTGTAGGTACTTCTTAAGAGTTAGGGAACTTTTCCCTCTGAATCTTCCTTCTTGTAGAAACTTAACCTATTATTAAGCTCAGAGTTTATCCTTCTCTCTCTTAACGCAGTCTGCAAAGATAGATATAAAGAAGACAAAGGACATCATATCCCTCCAACTCTAATTAAAAGAGTAAAATATATACTAAATGCATGCCAGTTTAAATATGTATCTTTATAGACCTAAAAGCATCCGCTTTATTTGATACAATTTAAGTAAATTTTTAGGGAAATTTGGCGCTCAAATCTTCAGTTGGCGCATATTTTAAGATGGCAGCCATTGTTGATTAATTACCCTCCAGAGTTGTGCACAACAATAATTTTCCTCATCAGTTTAGTCATATTTAGCCACTGACCATCAATGAGCCTTTTCTGGTTTGAATTGAAGAACGTGTCCCAACGCTTTTGCTCAACCCCAGCGAGTCACCTTTATTAGGTTAGTAACCTGCTTAGGCAATAGGGCTTTTACACATAAACAGCAGGTCACAATACCTAAAAGGTAACTCACAAGTTGCTTATCAAAGGCGTCATCAATCGCCTTGCAACTAATAAACCACTTAGTCAATCAGCGACAAACCCTGATTGACTCCTACAAGTTAATTAAATTATCAATATCAAATTCAATAATCTAATCACTTGTTTATTTTTGGGAATCAACACCAACAAAGCATTAGCAATCTGGCGGATCAAAACCTGGAAGATTAGATTTATTCTTTTCTAGAGATATTTCTCTGTAAGATAGTTATCATATACAACAATAACTCCCAGATCCACTAACAGCACTCATCTCCTAATGGACAAGCAGATTTATTTGTAATTGATTAATCTGGGCAATGTGGTCTTACTAAAATCCCAACATGATCTCAACAATAATTTTCAGCGCCTTACAACTTATCAACTAATAGTAATATAAAAAGAGAAAATGGTATGTTAGTTTCAATAATATGTAAGATGGCCACTACTGATCTATTACACTGGGACCAATATATTTAAAGCGTGCTGATGGCTTAGAGGGTAAGTTACCATCAGATCAACAAAATGTTTACCTTCAAGGCCTTGCACAGAAGAGTTCCTGGAATTTAAACTCTATTAGCCTAAGAAGTTACCAGTGAACATACTGAAGAGCCTGAGAAAGTGCCTAAGAAAATTAGTCCAGATGAGCATACAAATACAATCAGAGGCAATGACAAATCTAGCTTAAAAAGTTATAAGAGCAGGTCAATAATCAAATGCAACTCACCAACCTTTACCCGATTTTGAGATTTCAGACCCAATATTCTACTATCACAATCAAATAGCGCCCCGTGGAGGAAGATTAGATTCCATCTAGGATGGTCCATACTCTATAGCTTATAAACGTGGATACAAATATAAAGCAAGTCCTTAGAAACTGTAGTAACTATAAATCGTGTACATAGCCAATTCTTGCATCATTACTCACCTGTCAATATTCTTGATGGTGATGTCAGATATTGGGATATTTGATATAGTGGGAAAATATTAATTACTCAACTACGCAACTGAATCAACGCTTAGAACTGAGAATGGGGTTAAAAGAGCTACATTAATTACTTAAAATTGACAGTTGGAATGACTCAAATTAACCTTAGGAAAATTCTATTAGGCCAAATTGAGTCTAAGATACCCTGAGATGAAATCCTTCCTAATTGATATGAAGGATCATAAGGTCTGGTGACTAATAATCAAGGTGGCACTTGAGGCAGTATATTAAGACGAAATATCAAAAAGGTAAGAGTCAAGAATCTGTCCAATGATCACCTAAGTTGTATCAAGTCTCATCCAACTTACTACATTCACAAATTGTTTTTCCCTATCAAAGTGTGCTACAAAGAATTATACCATCCATAATGCATTGTCTGACCCAAAGTCTCTCTTCAAAGTACTCCTTTTATATTTTAATTAATCCTTTTCCTTTTAGGGTTTATATTGTTATGTATGGCATATAAAGCCCCTTTTATACTATAGTAAAGTTTCTTTATAAATTCTAAATTCATTTTGGTAATTAACTTCAATAAGTCCATTTCGCCATACTTATCATAAGGTGGATACTCTATCTGACAGGACATAAGCGGTGACTTGGCACCCTCAAGGTTAAGAATATACGTGTCATGAGCTAGTTGCTTCAAATATTTACTGTCAGGCTTCTTGAACATAGCACTGTTTCTCAAAACAGAAGCTCAACAACCACTTCTGGTTGTTCTCCATATTCTAATTGGCTTTTTAATGCTGGCCATTTAAACTGCGTGACTATTCCCATTGCTCCATTAACCAGTTCATTTAATATTGATTTATTGCATCTAAGAATCACACGTGACCCTTTAAAGAGCTTTAATGTTTGAAGGAGTCCACCACAGTTATTCACATCTGCTTCAATTACACCTTTCTGATGGTTTCTCCCATATGTTGCAGCCTTATGAGATTCACCAACCGCAAAAATGACATAAATTTAAGAAGATTAAGCGTTGATGTAAGTTATTTAAAAGTTGTATCCATTGACCAATTTTATTTTTAGATAAATCTAACTGCTGCACCATCTGAAAATCTCCTGTTAATACAACTTTTCTCCTCTTGGAAAGCAATAGTAATTGGGTGGTGGTTGGTCCACCAAGTCTCAGGGTGTATAACTGATCTATGAAATCAATATCATTCTGCTATCACATAGTAAATGGTTACTTCACAGAAAGAAAACTGACTCAATAGATGTATCTATTCTGTACACTATATGGTTAATCAAAACACCAGTGATCTTTTACTGGAGGAAGCCGCATAGTATAACCAAACAGCAACATATTCAACCCGCAAATTAACTTGTTCTTTTTTTTTAAATTTTTGAACCATTAGGTATATAATATGTAGATTCTCATAAAAAACCAAGATATCTCATTTATTATCAGTCATTAGGTATACCGCTTTTCCTTCTCTCTTGTTTGCATTGTTAGCTTGTCATCTTTTGGTATTTCATAGTCTTACCCTTTTCAAATGGTCAAGAAAGTAAATGTAATGTTTTCCAAATATCTGGCAAGAAGAAACACCAGTAAAAGAAGCTACTTTGATTATCTTTGGTTTTACCTAAAACGTCTACTGTAGGCCCATAACAACGTTTGATGTGTTTAACCAACAGTTTGAAAATAAATGATATGCCACTGCCTGCACCATCCATTATATATTGCACATTTGAATATCATTGCATCTTATATCATTTTTGATAGCTGCATTAGATTCACTGAAAAGCTCTTTTTTGTTGCACATTTAGACTTCTGACACCTTCTAAACATACACTATCAGGTATTCCTGAAATTATAGCTTCTGCTAAACAGAAATCATCTGGACCATATTTTTTTGTTCATCTGCATGGATCACAGGTTCATCATTGGTCAACCTATTCACATCTTCATGTATAACGTTAAAGTCAATGACTTGGTAAATCCTGCTGAATAACCTGTTCTACGTGAGCAAACTCTTCTGTAGTTAATTCTAAGTAACTGCCTAATACCATGTTGTCTTCTAAGGAAACAGGCTTCTGTAGACTCAATGTCCAGTAGAAGTTCATTCTCATTTTAAAATATTAAATGGCACCTGATTAACCTGTAGTAATTACCCTCTCTATCACCGTTTATTGTATAATATTGAGTGCGCACCATGGATGGCTTGTTTTTTACTGCATGCGTGTACAATTCTTTAAAAATATATACTTTGAACATTTAACCAAATTTTTCATACAGATCAACATCTCCATCATCTTCTGCTCAAGCCTTATTTGCCATATGTTCATACTTTGCATCAAATTTATTAAGCTTAAATTGTTATATTTATTTTATTTATTGCAGGGAAGGCCAACCATGGGACGGACATTTTTCGAATATGACTCAGATGAGACAAAACTTAGTACCAGGGGAGGCATCCCCAGAGAAGCGATGCTATCTCTTGTTGCCAGCGGGAACGCCACTTATGGGAAGGGGAGGGAACGTGTGTAGGGGACGTATCCACTATTGAGCACGTGTGGAGGAAGGGGTCTGATTTGATGAACCAGACTGGGAACCAGGAGGAGACCAGCTGTTGGCGACGTGGTGGGAGATATCCAAACATCCATGCTTGAAAGTGATCCACCAAATGAGACCGGAATCTGTGGACAGCTTCAGGGAGGGTGGGGATGGATCCAGCGATGGCATCCAAGACAATCGTGTGGATAGTCCACATGGCGATTGCAACCACCAGAGCACGAAGGGAGGGTGGGAGGGGGAGGCCATTGATGAAGCAAACATATCTCTTGACAGACTGAAGGATGTGTTTGATCCTGGCCTAGCAGACGTTGGACTTCGCGCCATATTACTTTAGAGGTGGGGCACTTCTCCAGGCGGTGAAACAGCGTTCCATACTGGCCACACACGACACAGGATGAGTGTAAAGCATTAGAGCGCTCAGTTGTACGATACACCCGCCTCAGGCAGCGCCACACATGGGAGCGGACTTGAGGCTGCAACAGAGGATGGTGTGCGTATTTCCAGATAGTCTTTTGGGTCTCAGTGGAATAAGGAATGTCCATCATGTCCAGGTAGTCCACCCTGGATAGGACTTGGGGTCGAATGGGGATCACGCCATCATGGATGGGTAGCCCCTGTACCTCTTGTGTGAACTGAGGAGAGGGGCGGCCTCTTCGGGTTGTATGTCCACTAATATGAATTCTCCACTCTGCGCTTCGCATGGAGAGTAGGATTCGTTTGTAGTGGGTTTTGGTCCCGTGAGGACCTGTGGCTGATGTGTGTGATGCGAGGTATTTCATCAGGGAGTGGGGGTTTGATGGATTGTTGAGGCCCAAGGCTCAGGAGAAGTTGGAGCGGGCCGCGCGGGACCAGTGTTGGGATGGGAGTGTAGGAGCAGTGACGGCCGCAATCCAGGTGCCCAGGATCTTGGCGGCATGGGCTTTGAAGTCAAGTAGGCCCATGCCACCATGATGATGAGGGCCAAACATGACCTCTAGCCATACTGGTGGAGGGCGGCCTGACCAAAGCCAACCTTGTAGCAAAGCATACAGGGATTTGAAGAAGCTTGGGGAGAAGGGGATGGCGTGGGCTCCAAACCAGACTTTGGATAGGAGCATAGAGTTGGCAAGAACAACCCTGCCAGTGAGGGTAGTAGGGTGGGCTCTGAGAGAGGCGATTCGCTTCGTCACGTTGTCCAGTATATGGCACTCCATTACTGCTGACGCGTATCCACCTGCCTCCAACCACACGCCCAGATGGCGTACCAGTCCTATGGTAGGTCATGGCACAAGGGGAGCACCAGTGGAGCGGTGTGTTTTGAGTTAGTAAGGCGTGGACGTGGGTGAGCAGATGGGCCGGGTTGGGAACTACTTGCTGGGGCCCAGCAGTTCTGAAACCGACCAAGGAGGATGATTTCGGTTTTGGAGGCGTTCAGTGCTGCATTGCTTACCCGGGAATATTCCTGGATGAGGGCTTCAAGCGCGCGTGCATCTTTGTTATTAGACACCCCCACCACGCAATCATCTGCAAATGCCATCATCTTGACTGGGGTTTGGCCTGGCACATGGACCCCAGTGAGTTGGGCATTCACATTTCGCAGTAGTGGGTCAAGGCTGAAGTTGTATAAGAGTGGGCTCAGGGGGTCCCCTTGTCGCAGGCCCCTTTGAGGATGGACTACTTCCGTTAGGAAACCTGGGCCACGCACTGCCATTGTTGCAGATTCCGTGAGCAGCATCACCCAGTTAATGAAGCGGGGAGGTAGGCGGAATTGTTGGAGGCAGGCCTAAGGTATTCCCAGTTTACTCTATCATAGGCCTTTTGTTGGTCCAAGAATACAAGTGCCCCAGAGGCTGTGGACTGACACACATTAGCCACAGAGTGCACGTTATCCCAAATCGACCTTCTGGGGATGAAACTGAATTGTTCTGGAGAGATGGTGGCAGATGCTACAGTCCCTAAACGGTTAGCCATGATTTTTGTTAAAATTTTGGTGTCTGTGTTTGTTAGAGAAATGGGGCGCCAGTTGGCTAAGTCTAGCCTATCCCCTTTCTTGAAGAGTGTGACTGTAAAGGCCTCATGTCCTCCTGGTAGGAGGCACGTTTCCAACAGGCTTTGGTTGAGTGAGGCTAGCAGCAATGGGGATATATATTTAAAATATTTTTTGTAGAACTCATATGGAATGCCATCTGGGCCTGGGCATTTTCAGTTTGGCGCACCACGAATGGTAGTCCATAATTTGTTTGGAGTAATTAAATTCATTATTTCTGGGTATCGGAAAATGGTGCAGATATGAGCTCTGTTGAGAAATTCTGCCATTTCGGCCAGCTGAATTGGTTTGGCTCGGTATAACTCAGAGTAATATCTTTGCGTTTCGTTGCCACTTTAGCCTGTGTGTCCACAATAGAATTATCCGATCTTCGCACCTGTGTGCAGGCCACACTCTGTCATGGTGCAAAAATTTTTTTGAAGAAGTATGCAGTGCACTTGTCACCTTTAGTGATGTGTGTGGCCCTGTATTGGACACAAACCCAATGTTTGTGCTGCCTTTCAAGTGCGTTGAGGTGGGCTGCTGCCTCGGCCCACTTCTGGCCCCATGCAGGGCTATATCTTGAGGCTGGAATGTTGAACTCCAAGTGGGCCAATTCTGCCAGTTCACGCAATATAACTGCTGATGTGGCTCGTGAGCGTCTGGATGAGAGATGGCAATAGTGGCGGATGGTGTCTTCTTTGAAAGTTGCCCATGTGGAAATGGGGTCCGCGCAAAATGGTGCAACAAATGATTTTGCCAAAGTTGCCTCTTCCACCCATGTGGAAAATCCTGGCGACGCAAGCTCTGGGGGCGGATTTTGCACCAATGTGGGGCCTTTGCAACTGTGATGGGTAAATGGTATGTTATCAAGACCAGTCAGTGGTCGGAGAATTCCATTTTCATTGTTTTGAAGTGGGAGATGTGGGGTTGGAATTTCACCAGCACTAGAATAAGGTCGATGCAGGTCATGGACCTTAATTGGCTGTTGTGGACGTGGGGATGCGTCATGTTTTCGAGCAGTGGGGCATGTTGCAGCAGCGCATCCATTAACCCAAGGGTGGCTTTTAGAATGCGTAGTTCTACGTGACCCTGTGGGGCGTGGGGTGAGGGCAGCCACCAGTCCGTTGGTGAGGTTAGCCAACAGTTCATGTCACCAATTAGGAAGAATCGGGGGTTAGTGGGAGGGATTTGACCAATGAGAAAAATTCCCAACGCTCTTGTGCACCGTTTGGGGAATAAATGTTGACGATTGTGTGTGCAACATTGGCCCATGAGAAGGTGACAACGAGCACTCAGTCATTTAGGAATGTTTCTGAAGATATAAATTTGAAAAAACCGTTTTTCTGAATTAGCACCCCACAGTGCTTCGACCAAAAGGATAGGGATGGTAGGAGTATTGTTTTCCAAGCTTCCTCGGAACCTCATGGACAGTGGGTTTCCTGGATGGCCAGGATATCCCTGGGTAAATTGTTTTGTAAAAAACTCAGTTTCCTAGCCCAGGATGGGGAGGCCTTGAGTCCGGTGATATTCAGCGTCCCTAGAGTGAAGGTTTCCCCCATCACACCTTAGGTGCAAGGGGGTGGGCCCCCTGGCCCACCAGCCTCTTCCAGGTCCCCACAGGCTTTCACAGCAGCACAGGTATTAGCAGCAACGCTATCAGGGTTTTTGTTAATTTTTGCGGAAAGAGTCACATTGGCTTTGGCCTTCGCTTTTTGTATTCCCGACGTCAGACAAATTTTTTGCGGTACGGATAAGTTCGGTGCACCGTCGAGTGGGGCAAAAAAATTTTTTTCGGTTGGGATAGGTCCCAAGTCAGTTTTGACTGGGGCTTGGGTGCAGCAATTGGGTGAGATTGAATCTCCCATCAGATCCTCAGATTAAGTGGCCCGTTTGGCGTGAGCCTCCCAATCTAATTGAGTGATGGATTCCTGAGTTGCTTCCACCATGAAGGTCTCCATGTCCTCCTGGCATTGTGAGTGTGGGATGGTGGTGGTGACCTTGGCCGCTTCCTTGGCCGTGGTCCTATGGGCCTGCTTGGCCTTCTTCCACTCCTGCGGGGAGATGGGCTTTACCAATAGGTAGCAGCCTTGTGCTCCCCACGGGAAAGCCTCCTTGGTGCTTGCGGTTGGTTTGTAGTGCGCCTCTCCGCTGGCCATGGCCGTCGAGGGGTGCTCTTGGAATATGACGCCCTCTTTGATGGGGCACGCATGTGCCTTATGGCCAAACACGTCACAGTGGGTGCAAATGGGGGGCGCGCTGTCCACGGTTACCTGGAATAGGTGGGTGGTGTGCCCTGCAATGTCAATAAAGGTGGAGTGCGGGATCTGGGTTAGGTCCTTCATGATCTCCTCAGTTGGGGTCAGAACTGCGATGGCTTTGCCAGTGCACAGGTGTGGCATCAGCATGAAATGTTGCATTTCAAAAGATTGTATTTCGCCATATATGGCAAGACCATCTTTCAGGTGTTGCTCCAAAATGTCACGTTTTACCGTAGTAGGCAAAAAGTCAAATGTGAGGAAAATTTGGTTTGATTTTGTCCATCTGGTGCATTTAGTTTCGATGACCCATTGCCCTTTGGGGAGGTCGACCACTATGCGCACCGCTGCAGCCTCGTCTGCTGCTATTTTACTTTTGAAACCTAGGTCCAGCCAACCATGCAACATGGAGTGAGGTGCAACGTACACCGCGGTCAGGAAAATTTTGTGTACATCTTCACAAAATTTTTCCCATAGGGCCATTTTTTGGATGTCCAGATACACACGGACTCCAAATTCCACCAACGAAAGTGGCTGGGTATGTGGCGTGTTGATGTACTGGTTGCATCATGCTTGCCACGTGAGTATCTCCGGGGAAATTGTGACCGCCAGTTTTTTTAGATCTTTTTCTATTCCACCGGATTCTCTGGGGCGTTTTTGAACGTTAGAGGCCGCGGGCCTTCCGCCTGCTCCTCTTGCCTTGCTTGCCCAACTGCTCCCAGACATGGGCGCAGACTAATCCCCTCTATGAGATTATCAAACTAGATTTAGTCTTGAATTGAATGGATTGCAAAAGTGTTTGCAACGAGAAAGAAAAGTTTTTTGTTAAGCTTAAATTGTTAAGTTCATTTGGTTTCTCAACATAGCAATAGAATAATATTTATGTTAAAGCTTTAACACCTTCTAATTGTAGAATTTAAAGTATTTAAACAAATCTTGCAGCTATTTATACAAACAGCCTTTCATGAAGACAATTTGCTTGAAAGGTGACAAATCTATAAGCGCAATCAGGGGCACTGAATAACCGCAAAGAAAGAATTGTTATTGATACAAAAATAATTAATTTATACATTTCCGCCTCATCTTTTAGACTTTTGTATGGCTTCGTTAACGGCATTGTCAGTGTCATTCAGCTAACACCTGCTGTCATACTTTACCATGTAGTATGTAATATCAGTGATATAACTGCAGTATTGTACATCCATATTTCCTTCCCAGAGAGTTAAAAGATCTAGAGTATAGTTATATAAAAGAACTTCTTCTGCAGTTCTTTGCAGGATGCAAAAACTTATGTTATTTCAAGGGTTTATCTGGATCTAAACATACTGTTTGATTACTGACTGGTCTGGCTTTCCAAATTTGATAGGTTCAGTCGTTGCAGTCATTGTAACAAGTAGCAGTGTGTTTGTGAATTTGTACACTTTCCACTATATGTCATAATACTGCATCCTTTTAATCCAACGAGCAAGACTCAACTTGTCAATTATATCCATGCCCTTTATTGTAAAAATTGGGAACGTTTTTAACCAGATCAACATATGCAAAATGAAGACTTAATCAGTTTTGAAACTCCATCCTTTACCAAAAAAATTTATAGCGCCACTCAAGCAGTCTGAGTATTTTTTAAAAATTGGTTTGGTGCATTGGCTCATACCATAAATTTCTCATGTGACAATTACAGGGTAACATTGAAACAAGGACAATCTTTTGGAGAATATCAATTTTTATCTTATCTCAGATTATGACCAGCAGCAAAGAGTAACGCTAACAGCATATCCAGCCAGTTCAAATCATTGCAGGAGAAGGTTAGAAACCATATAGGGGCTTTCAAGTTCCTGAACATTAGGCCAATTTTAAACAATTTTTACCAGTATTTTGTGGATCTCTTATACTTTGCATAGTGAGATGCATGTTATCTTTTAAACCCTGTGATTAGTGATCTCTTTGCCACATCCTACATGAGATGGACGCACTAGAGCATAAAAGTATTCAACAATAGATAAAGCTGTCAAGAAAAACAAGTCTAGTACTGCAATAATAGTGTTTTGGGCTTTTATATAGATAACATCAGACAAAAAACCCTGGTTTATTCTTGGTGGAACCCATAAATTGGGTAATGCTATTGTCCCCACCCCTCAGCCAAATTGATCTATGGCTAGTAGTAGGGTTACGCAAAACCTTTGACAAAATTGGGGTAGTTGCTCCAAGGTTCCTCTCTGTGTAAGTCCCAGTGAACGTCCTCTAGGTGTTGATTGGGCCATCTTTATGTTCCCTAGAAAAAAGGTACTAAAGGGGATTGCCATACCCCTCATTACTCAGGGCGATCTCGCTCATGTGGTAGACAAGCGCTGGGTAATAGCCCTTCCACTTTGGATCCCACTTCCGGTATCCACACTCTCCTTGGCAGAACTGTTATGAGGAATCAGTAAAATCTGCACTGAGATCACTAAAATGGAATTGATTGCAACTAATTTGAGTAGCAATCAGCCCAATACTTGGATTTTAAATGGTTAAAAAGGTATGAAGACTGAGCTATTGGCCAGAATGCCCAACGGTTGTGATCATTTTACATAATGATCAAAAAATTCCCCCCTCCCAAATCTGTCAGGCATCACCCCAAATGGGCAGATTCCTGCCAGCAAATTGGGCGTTGCGCCTGATGCAATGCCACTGACCGCAACTCAGCCCAATGCCAAATTTTGCGATGTTGGTCCCCAGGGAACTAACCCGCCCATTCCTGAATAGTTCACCGCTTAAGCTAAACTGACTGCAACTTGGCCCGCCACCAAATTTTACAATGTCAGTCCCCAGGAATTAACCCACCCACTCCAAAATAGTTCACCGCTTAGGTTGAACTGACCGCAACTCAGCCCACCGCTGAATTTTGCGATGTCAGTTCCCAGGGAACTAACCTGCCCATTTTTACAAATAATTTGCCGCTTAGGTCAAACTTGCAGAACCCAATACCAGCTTGTTTTCCCTCAAAAAGATGACTATTTAATCAGGCGCATTGCACTGAGAAAATTGTTGGTCAATTCTCCTTCCTTAAATTTTCCAATAAAAACAACTTCATCCAAAATCTCGTTTTTATCTGTTGAAAATTAAACTCCCTTCCAGTTCCATATTCATCATACCAGTAGCAGTGCCTCTGGCATTCTGGTTTGCCACTTGGATGCTCTGGCATCCGGGATGGCAAGCCAGTATAATTCTTACTTGCTGTCCGCCTGACACTCTGTCCCCTTTTTAACCTAGTTCAACCGCCTACGCTGCAACCCCCCTTTTATAACTTGGAGAGGGTCTCACCAGGGTGCAAATATTTTCTCACCAGGTGATTGACTTAGATACATTAAATGCTTGCCTCACGGGTTTATTCTACCAGTTAAAGACTGTCCATTTTCCATCCTGTTGATAAGAGGCAAACTTTGAGAGCTCCAATAGATCCAACCCTCATATTTCCTAATTTGGTTATTTGTGGCCTAATATGAATTTTGTACCTCCCTCACTTTGAGCCTTGACATGTTTAAAAACTAAGCTGTGAAGTATTAAGAGGGTTCGCTTTTTGACCACGGATTATTTTTAAAGCTTATTTAACCTACTCTTGAGCTTAACTAAAGTGTAATCTTAACTACAAGTGGTCTTTTAAATCACAAAATATTATATATTTCAGCAGTAGATATTGTTACTTCTGCAAATTATTTTTAAAAACCAGGATTGAAAAGCACCAGTGAGCATCCAAAACCCCTGGATTCCAACAAAAGCAGATAAAAGGTAGTATGCTTGTTGAAATCATCTGTCGCTACCCATGACACATGCTTGAAACTAATCTAAGGGGTTATGGGATTATCTCGCTGCTCTCCATACCCCTTTTTACCATCAGTGAAAATACCAAGCTAACTCTTCCATGCGTTGTTCTTTTTAATAACTAGAGGTGTTGCAGTTTTCTTCATACATCAACTAATATTGCTTGACCATCGTTCAAATTATTATCAATAAAAATAGCACTCAACATCAGTTACTTTACCATATAGAAAGCTAAGAATGTTGTCTTAAAACATCTTGGACAAATGCATTTTCACCTGTAAATTCTGCTGTTTTAACATCTGTTTCATTGATACCCTATTTGTTTAAGGAAGGTTTTCCATCTTCCATCAGCCAAAGTTCAGAAGAAGTTTCATCTTCACATGGTTAAATGTCTAATCTTTCTGGTAATATCTCTAACAGAGTCAAAGAGTATATATAAAGTAAGTGAATTATCAGTTTAGTTTAAGTTTTTGATGTAAAAGTTTATAAAGACTGTCAATATCTATGAAATGCATGCAGCAAGAGACACCTCTCATTAGTTTTTTATATCCTTTGGGTCCTCTCAAATGCGAATCAAATAACCTGAAATAAGAAACATCAGCCTGATTATTATGATATAAAGCAATAAATGTCAAGTTAGCTGTAAATAATTCACATTAATATTTTAGAGAAAAACGTGTTTGGAGTTCTTTAAAGTTTTTTGAATCTATCATCAGTATCATCATCAATGTGATTGCCATCTAAAGCAACCACATCGCAAACATGGCTGTCAACAGTATGATTGTTATATGTTATATAAGATAGTACTCTGTCACCCGCAGATATTTAACATCTGCTTCCACTGGTTCAGGAGCAACCTGATTCTATGTACATTATCAGTATAACCTATCTCCTATAATGAGTACATAAAAATCTCACTTGCAAGCCACTTATTCAGATAAAGTAGATAAAATTCAATGCAAACAATTGCTGCTATTGCTCTACACAGATTTCCACAAGATCAGATATCAAATCCTTCACTGACATGATGGAATAAACCACGCAAAATTGATAATTTTCTAACAAAATTATGTATCTAATCATATCGGGTTCTACTCCTTGAACATCTTCATCTGGATGCCTAATTATAGGACCACCAACAGTTTGTTCTATTTAAGCAACATTATTATCATGGAAGAATGTAACCACAGCACAATACATAAGATTATTCTTCATTAGCCACTGTGAGGCTATTTTTTGTGAATGTCAATATTTACTTGTCTTGTGTGCTGAAAGCTTTCCAGACTTTCTGCTTCTATAACAATTTAAGCTGGTTCAATTGTAGCGGAAGTTGGTAAACCAATTTAACAGCATCTTGCTCAAATAGTATAACTTGTCCTCTGCACCAACTTTGAATAAATTAATTTTAACCTTTAATGATTTTAAGATGAGGCACAATCTGCTCTGGAGTCTCTTCTCAATGTCTGGTAAATTGGCGACTCTTTAGTCTCAGATGATATTTCCATTTTATTCCAGAAAGATTGAGGTGTAATTTTTCGTTTTTTAAGATTAGTTGCACAATGAGAGCAGGCCACAACGCTCCACAATTCAACTAGATCAGAGTATAATATCGTTGACATTTGAGTTTGTATACACTTTGCACTGAAGTTATGGATATAGAGTGTTTTTACATATTGTACAGGGAATATCAGAAAATATATTAATGCTTTCTTGAAATTTATGTATCAAATGACTGCTTTTTTACTGATTGTTTCCATATTCATTATAAGTGAATACTTCTCTCATCAGTTGTATTGTTGTGTAGGATGTCAATATCATGTTTACATACAGTAGATAGTCGTTGTGAACGTTTTTAAGCAGTCTAATTTGGAAGCCAGTTATGAATCTATGAGAGGAGATGTGGTCGTTCATCAGCAGTCTCATCTGAAAGATGGTTAAAAATCCATGAGAAAAGATGTGCTAATTCATGAAAATCTCATTTGAAATGCATTTTTTGAATAAATGAGAGGTGATGTGTTCATTCATCAGCAGTCTCATTTAAAGCTGGTTATGAATCAATGAGAGGCGATACTCTTGATTATTGGCAGTCTCATTTAAAAGGCATTTCTGAATCAAGAAAAGTTGGTGTGACCATTCTTTTGTTGATTCATTTAATCTATGATGGTGTGCTCAGATAATGTGTGATCTTTCCTGTTCCACCTACTTCAAATATCTATACTTCATGTACTTTCATATCTGAGTGATTCTATCATTATTTTTTGGGAGTCTCTTTGCGCCAAATGTCTGCCATTTTCTTCTTCACTCTAAAAAGGCGCTCAGATTTTGACACTTGTATTTTGTGCAAACAATTTATCTTCAAATGCGCGTTATCTTTGTTGGGCGATCTATGTTTTTATTTAACCAAGGCAAGACAAAAAAGGGTACAGGCATTACCAAAAGAAAGAAAGAAATGACATGAAACCTGAACAGGGTTAACTCCATTGAAGAAAGTTTTTCCACCTCTGGATTGGGACTCAAATTTTTCTGGTTACATCATGGGTAAGGTTTTCGTGTTATTAGACCTACTAACCGCCAGTAGCTTCCTTTGGCTGGCACCCTGATCGATGTGTGAAGGGTGGGAATTGAACCCGCAACCTTCAGGTTGGTAGCCATACGCCCTACCAACTCACCTTCCACCCCCTGGGTGACCTATGTTTTCATGTCAATAAAATGAAACAGTCATTACAACTAAAAAGTTTTGGATAAATAACTTTTTCTATAAAAAAGAACCATTTTTAAAAATGCACAAAAAAGTTTAAAATAATAGATAAAAAACTCTACTAAAAATATAAAATCAATACAAAATGCACTAAAAACTATGAAATAATCAATAAAAAAGAATAATTGATAAAACCCTTTTGAACAACACCCTACTTCACCACCAACTTCATGGGGCGATGGATCCCCTTGTTGAGGGTATTCCTATCCCCAACTTTTTCCATGATTGAGGAAGATGCGAAGTATGAGATTGAGGAGTTTGCTTTCTGGTGCAAGCTGTGCTTGCATCAACGCAGCAAAAGCTTCTCTTTTTGACCCCAACTATCCCAAAACCTGCCATTGCATCAATTCATTCACTTGTGTTCCTGCTCTCATCACTTTCGCTGAGCATCGTTTTGCTCAATATGTTGAGGCAATGGACACTCCCAGCCTCATTAACAAAGAAAATTTCCCATTATAACTCCTTATGCCTCATGTCATTGAGACTCCTACCCCAATGTTGTCTGCCATGGTCCACTAGCTAAAATGGGTGCAGACAAAAGTTTCCCCAAAGCATCCTCACCTTCTGATATGGCTTCCTAGGCTATTAGCTGAGGTACCATATTAGGAACTTTTTCATATATAATAATCACTTTGTTTGGCCATTTGTAAATGAAGATGTGTGGCGGCTCCCCCTTTGGGTTGGGCACCACTAGTGCTATAAAATATAATACTATTTTAAAGTTGGCGCCATATTTCAAACTAACTTATAAAACCTTGCTCACAAAAACAGATTATACTTATATTAGATTGGGTCCTACTGTAAACTTTAAACAACTAATAACACACAGTAGTATATAAATATAGGCCCTTTTTATTCAAAAAATTTACCAAAGAAATAAAAAAAGCTGAGTGAATAAAATAACACAGCTCTGAAAAAGATTTGTAAACTATAATACCAAAGTATAAAAGCTGGCTGAGATATTTATCAAAATAGATTATTATAGAATAAAACATTATAATAAATAATGAAAATAAATAAAAGGAGAGCAAATTTTATTACCAGATCACATGATTGATCAAAATTGAGCTAACTCTAAGAACTAGAATATAAACTTTTTAAAATCAAACTTTGAGGTAAATTAAATTGAAATTGAGTAGTACACTAGAAGTAATAAGAAGAGAATCTCTATTTATCCGATTAAAATTCTTTGATAAAAAAATAAACTAAAAATTACTAAAATAAAATTAAAACTAAACATATCTCTGAATTAAATGAATTGATATTCATTAAACAGTATTAATAAATCAGAAATCAACTTAATTTACTAAATCATTAGATTAAGAATAAAAAACTCTAAAAACAAAATATAAACGTTACCTAAATCAGACTTTGAGTTGATTTGATTTGTTACATGTTGGAAAATTAACCAGATTAATTCATCTGTAAATTTTAAATCAGTGTTGCAAATTAGTTGAACAGGTGGTCCAATTTATCACCTAGTTTTAATATTAATATTAATGGTAACTTATTGACTTGTTCTACTCATTTTTGTTTGGTTGAGCTATCATGATGAATCCACTGTGACTGGGAGTATTGGGGCAAACCCCAAATTATAAATTAGTTAATTTGGGGTTTGACAATTAAATCCATGAATATTTGACAAATTTTTATATATTAATTTATTAGGAATTTTCTGCACTTATGCCAAGGATAAACAAATGGTTAATTTATTAAGTTTACTGGCGGATTGCATATTTGCCACCAGAGTATTTGAGATTAATGTTGATTAATATCAAGGATATTTGGATTAAAAGAGTTTAGAATTGACTGAAAATTAGTGCAAAGGGTAATCAGATTGCTGGATAGAGTGCTGAGGTTTCCAATAGTAAGATACTTGCTTTTTATTTCACCAACTAAGGGTTAATAATGACTGGCAATTTAGGCTGAGAATATTTAACTAATTTAGATAGATGATACATATGAATTAATGGCAATTAAGGCTGATGATCTTCAAATAATTTAATAAGATTAATTTTTGTATGATTAACTGATGAACAATGCTAAGGATGAATTTATCTAATAATCAGCATTTGATAAGACAATTTAGAGGGAACTGTTGCCAGCTGTGATTGCTGATGATAGGTTGGAATGCCAGCGAGAAGTTCTGATGATTGTTGATAAGTGGGAAGCTGATTGCCAGGAAAACGCCTAAAGTAAAACCAGTTGAATTTACTTTATAGATCGCTCTTGCGCCCACTTTTATTAGTTTAAGTATTCAGGCTGATTGATTACTAAATCTAGGACTGGAGATCCCCAAAGTTAGGTGCTGGGTGAGTGCATCTAGGAGTAGTCAGTGCTACCATTCCCATACCCAGAAGCTACTAGGGTGCCACGCGTAGACTTGCCCAACTGGCCACCACAATGAGGGATGAGGGGCGTTCACCATGAGGGTGAAGTAGTCAGAAATCAGGACACCCAGGAAGGGGACTGAGGGCTTGCTGATGCCACCCAAGGGGGGTTGATTAGCCTATCAGACAATTAGAGGTTCGATTAGTTAATAAGAATGCCCCAGTATAAAATAGTTCTGATTTTAATAATATAAATCTTCATGCTAATCCTCAGCGAAATCAGTTACATTAGAGTAATAATTTTACTCCTAGTATCTATCTGAATAACTCATGTTGATTTGATGAGGATACTTTATACCCAGCAGAATAGGCTCTCTGACTTGGAAGTCTGCCCCAAGCACTACCTTAAATTTAGTGTTATTGCCTAAGAAAAGTTTACCCCTTTACTAGACCTGAAGGAGTTCACAGGGGATGCAACTACTTTACCAGTCAATCATTCTCTAATAGGTCTATTATCCAGCCAAACTGAAAATATATTTTCAAGATGGCTGATTAACGAGATAATAAGATATTACTCACAGTTATGTTATCCCTACCTTTGACCCAATTACAAAATTCAGTCCTAAAAAGATAAAAAAAATTTTTGAGTTCTGATAGACCAAATTTTCATTTAATTAAATCGAGTTCTCTCTGCCTATCATGAATTCTCTCCTATCACAATATTAGTCTTTCAGTTTCATAAATAATGGGAGATGTTGTTTTAAAAAGGTTTCTTTTCTTGCCAATCCAAAAAGTTAAAATATTATACCCATCTTATTATAGAATTTACATTTAATTGTGGCCAGTTTTACCCTAAAATCATAACAGCAGTTGTGAGTTTAATACTGCACCTGCTAAATTGTTAAAATCACGTTCCAAAAGCACTTATGAGCACCCAAAGTTCCATGATTATCATAAACCAAAGTGAAAAAGTTGTCCATCTGGGTTGGGGAGATGCACTTTGGTTCTGGAGTGGAAAGGTATGCTGATGGAGGAGAAACAACAAGGGACAACATTTCTCATACTGTTGACTTGCACATTAACGGAGTTCTTTTTTTAGTACTAGACACATTAACAGAGTTCTAATGTAGCATATGTGAAATCTATAACAATATAAAAAAGATATCAAATTATACTGATATTTAAATACCTTATAACTTGGTAGTATTTTAGAAGATAAGTATTCCTTAGTACCTGTTGTTATATTTTATCAACTAAAATTATTGCTCATACTTTGGTACAATGCTACAATTTGATGTTTATCACCTGAGCTTTGCTATGATACTACATTTTGATAATTATTACTTACCAGATTATTAGAAATTTATTTTTAGAAATAACATAAGTAAGTGACCAATGGTAGGCCTAAAAAGTAACTACCCTATCAAATTGACTAAAAACCATTGAGCCCCACCAACCACTTGACCAAAAACATTCAAACACATACTTTTGACCAATAACCAGCTGCTTGGTAAAACCATTTTGACCTATCTGATCAACTATATTGACTTGGTATATAAGGGATTCCACAAAGGTAAAAATGCCAGCTGGTGCCTACTACCCTTTTTCAGTAGGAAAGGCCAATTTTATACCTAAATTTATCCTATATTTGCGCTCGTTCCAAACCCCCACTTTCTAATATTTAAATCTTGAAAAAATCAAGCTCCATTGTAGAGAAATCCATAAGCTTTACATAAAAGATAAAAGCACCACAGGTAAGTCCATCAATATCTCCATCATCTTTCAGAATTTAATTTTTTTAAAAAAGTTCACCATATTTACAAGGTTCAACATAGATATAATGTACTTTATACCAAGGAATTGTGATTATTCCACCATATTTTTATTTTTCCTTCTATTATTTCCCCAATATTCCTTTCTGACAAATTAGAAAATTTGCTGTCAACTAAGTTGCAGACCTCTGAGTATAAACATGACTCTTTTTAGTTTTTTTAAAATTATAAGAAAGTTTGATTGAGAAACGGCCAATTATGGCATGCCCATCCCCTCCCCCACCCTCAAGTCTTGCGCTTACTCATGAACCTTGCTCTACTCTCAAGCGTGAACCCAGGAAAATTCAGCTAGAGAAGATGGGACTAAGAGCCACAGAAACCAAGATCATCGCCACAAAATGCAATTCCTCTTCCCTTTAAAAAGGCTAGTGCCCTTGCCTATGTGAGACTGGCCTATTTTTGTTCTATGAGGTTTGTTTTGTTATATATAAATCATTTCCCCTTTTGTAGTTTCCATTTACCATCTTTTAGCATTTTTGTGCACAAGTATGCCCACCAAGACCATTTTGTGAATCCATAAAGATGTCTCTCTCCTCATCAACTAGAGGGCTTGGGGGCCACAATGGCAGCAGTTGCTTGGTTACACTGGTGGCTGATTGAACCTTCCAGTGCGAAACCAGAGCCATTTTGGGCTCCCCACATTCTTACATTGTAAAATCATTAAACCTATCTGATTAACCATATTAAATCAACCATAAATTAAAAGTTTTAGAAAAAAGCCAGTTTGAACTATGGCGCCAACTTCAAAAAAAGTTTATCAATTATTCATCTTTTTTACTGATTATTTAGTATTTATTTCTATAAATCAAAGTTCATTGTTTTTTAAGAAAATCTTATAATATATCCATAATTTATTTTTAATTCTCTTCTAAGTAATAAATAACAATAGTTTTGAAAATATAAATTGATCCTTATTATATTTTTTTCTTCTCTCAAAACTAGAGCTACAAAATAAGCAAATTTTAGGTAATTTATGTATCTATGCGAGGCAAGAAAATTCTTATATTAAACTAGCTTAATGATACTATAGAACTTTGTAACAAGCAGGATTTAGTCCCACTGTACCATAATGACTAAACCTTGAGTCTTTGATAAGTGGGGAAAAATAGTGTTATACTGTAAAATTTACAACTGAATTACTTTAGTTTGATGTCATTGATTTTATTCACTTGTGCTTTATAAATGTAAAGGCCAAAAAGGTAAGGTATTTTATAACCTTTCAAAACTTAAGTTCTAGTTATTGCTAGTTAAGTAACCCAGCTTTGCTTGAGTTTGTGGTTTACCAGATGATCTTAATCAATTGTTTTTTTTAGTACTAGATGGTCTTAATCAATTGTTTTAATTTTTATTGGTAGATGACCATCAATAAGTTTATAACCCATTAAACCTATTTTTTATCCAACCACTAACCAGAAAACAAAAATCAATTAAAATTAATGAATTAAAAAAATATCAAACAATAAACCAAAGCCAATTGTTCTAATAAATTAATCAAAAATATTAACCACTCACCCAAAACCAATTGAAACTATTGAAATTAAGTAGAATATCATCCAGTTATTAAACACCATTGATCCGTGTTGGATTTTTGACTTGGAAAATGTCACTCTGGTGCTTGCTGCCTTCGATTCAACAATATAAATCAGGGGCGTTTTTCACAACTGAAAGGGATATAATAATAAAAAGAAAAAGAAAATAAGAAAAGTTTATATTAAAGGTTTTGATAGGTGCCACATGGGGGTAAAAAAGAGTTGATCTCTTTTAATATGACCAATCAGTATTTAAACTGTTTTGAGGTTCAGAAGGAATTTGAGGATAGTTTCAGAATAGCTTCAACGAATACTGAACAAGGAAATATTAGGAATGCTCCTATCAGATATTGGGATATATGCATTACACTTAAGTGAACCAATTTTAGGATAAGGTTTTGGGGAAGAATGTACCCATGTGGTAACTTTTTGATGTATTTCAACTAATCACTGCTTGAAATAATAATTTCACCTGAGTGACCTCCACCATGACTATAGAAGGGGGTGGTACCCACATAGGTGTTTGGAAGGACCTGGTTGTGGTTGGGGACATACCTTCTGATAGTTGCCACATGGTCCATTTTGTGGTTGGAGTAATCTGACTGCTTAAATTCATGTTAGTTGCCCGTGCAGGTGTCAAAATGGTGTTACCCCAATTAATGGGGTTCCACCAAGAATCAGCCAGAGCTTTTTAGATAATATCTTCGTAATCAAAATTATTTTTACTTAAATCACTTTCCAGTGTATTGCAAACTCTTATATGTCCGACATTTCCTTTATTTGGCCAATTTTCACCTACAACATTCTTCTTCTGAGGCCTGGGAGACAAATGTCCGACATTACCCCCCTCAAGAATGGTGGGCGGGTGAATAGGGCCGAAAGAAACAGCCATGAACACAATTGATGGTGAGTCCAGAGGAGAGGGATTTGATAAAATACTCATCCCCTCATTTGTAAGTGACTGAGAAAGGCCCTTCCCGGACAGAACTAAGCTTTTCGCTTCTTGAAGTGATTCAGTTATGGTATTAAAGTACCAAGTTAGCTACTTGGAATGAGGGAAAAGGAGCCCTGAGCTCATTTGTGGCTTGGCCTTCTTTAGTAACAGTCTTAGATAAGTTAGTCATGGCCTCAGATTGTAATTGGATGATTTGTTGGGCCAACTTTTTCATGGCTTGTTCTGGATCAGTCTGATAAGAGAAAATATCCTTGGCTGATAACAATGGCACCCCAGGCTCTAGCCCATATAACACCCAAAAAAGGTGACATCTTGAGGATGCAATGGTGGCTAATTTGGTAGGCCACAAGGGCACTGGGCAAGTAGTGATCCCAGTGGAGAGGGTCTGAAGTGGCCATTTTGCATAAAATCAAGACCAAGGTCCCATTTACTTTTTCTACCGCCCCATTTATGGATGGGTTATAGGGGTTGAGAAGAGTTGTTGAGCTCTTATAGAAGTGTCAAGGAACTTTACCACTTGTAAAGTAAAATTTTTCCCATTGTCACATCGGAGGACCTGGGGCACCCATGCCAAGTGAAGATGTATTAGTGTAGGAAAGTAGCCTCAGTTTTAGCAGTCTGAGCTGGAAGAGCCGCAGCCTCAACCCACTTAGTAAAATGATCAATACTAACCAAAATATAGCGGTTTTCAACTGTAGTTTGAGGGAGAGGACCTATTACGTCCAGACTTATGGTGTCAAAGAGTTTATGAGGCGTCGTAGGTTGATACTGATATCAAGTCTTGAAGATGGTTTGTTTCTTACAGGTAAGGAATGCATCTAAGACTTCATTTATGGTCTCCATGATGCCCTCCCAATAGTACCGTCTCTTTTATCCACTTGTAGGTTTTGCGTATTCCGCCATGCCCCATGATAGTGTGAGACTTCAAAATGACAGGGACATGCTTGTATGGCTGGAGATAGGGCAATAATTTACTCCTACTTTCATATAGGGTTTTCCCATTATCTACTTTAAAGTTGCGGGAGTGACAAGCGAGCATCTTCTATACCGGTTCATCTTCATCAGCCCATGCATCAGGAGGCATAAGGAGATCATGAAACCTCTAAGCTTCACTATTGTTTAAGTGAATAACAGGAAACCATTTTAACCCATCTACATTCATGTGGTGCGTTTCTGCATGATGTTCAATGGTCATATCATAATGCTGGAGCTTCAGAGCCCAGCAAGCCAACCGCCTCATCGGGTCCTTCTTATTCTGCAACCACTTCAGAGAGGCGTGGTCAGTGATTACTTTGAAGGGAGTCCCATATAGGAAGGGGTAATAGTGTTTGACAGCAAGCAGGACAGCCAAACACTCCTTCTCTGTGACGCTGTAGTTACGTTCTGATTTAAAAAGCATTTTACTGAAATAAGATACAGGGTGATCAATTCCATTTTTATCCTGCTAGGCCAAGATAGCGCCAACAGCATGATTGGAGGTATCCGTAAACAACATAAAAGGCTTGCCATAGTCAGATTGACGTAGTACAGGCCTTTTTTGCAATATGGCCTTCAGATTCACGAAAGCGGCCTGTTGTTCAGCGCCCCAATAAAAGGGGGTGTCTTAGTTAAGAGATGTACAAGGGGCTCACTAAGATGGTTGAACTTGGGAATGAACTGATGGTAATATCCCATCATGCCCAAGAATACTTGGATGTCACAAAGGGTTTTAGAGCGAGCATCTTAGATATTGCTTATAAATTATCCTTCAGAGGTTATATCCCATCTTGGGAAATGGAGTGCCCAAGAAAATCCAACTTCTTTTGGAAAAAAAGTACATTTAGAGGGCTCCAGCTTTATGTCAAAGTCCTGAAAACGTTGAACCACCTCCTTTTAGGTGCGTGAGATGCTCGTTGAATGTCTTGGAGAAGACTGTGATGTCATCAAGGTAGACGATCACACAGCTCAGCTTAAAATCCTGGAAAATATGATCCATTGCCCGCTGAAAAGTAGCAGGGGCATTGCACAACCCCTGAGGTAACTGAGTGGGTTGAAACAAACCCTCACTGCAGATAAGGGTGCACCTCTCCTGATCCTACGGAGAAAGGTCCATCTGCCAATACCTGCTAGCCAAATCCTTGGCGGAGAAGTATTTAGACCCTGAGAGTTGGGCCAGAGCGTCATCAATACAGGGGATAGGGTAGCTGTCCTTCTTGTTTAGGTTATTCAGCTTACGGTAGTCCATCACTACCCAATGATCTCCATTTTTCTTCTTTATTAATATAAGCGGGGATAACCAAGGTCTTTGGGGAGGTACCAACAACCCAGCGTCCAACAGCTGATTGAGCTCCTTCTGCATCTGTAGCTCCTCAACTTTGGCTTTGCAGTAGGTTTTGGAGCAGATGGGCTTAGCATCACCAACGTCAATGGTATGAGTCCAACCCTTCATGTGCCCATAGTCAGTATCAGATTTAGAGAGGATGTCACTATAGGAATCTAGTAAGGTGTGGACTTTCTCCAACTCATCTGGGGTTAGTTTGTCAGAGTTTTGTACAGAGGTAGGTTAATATATGGATTGGTCAGCGGGTAACCCCATACCTGCCATAGATCCAATACAGTGAACTTGCTTTATTTCCTCTAGAAAAATCAACATACTTTTTCCGATCTCTTGATGCTTTTTTACAACCATATCCTTCTTGCTAAGTTTAACTAGCAGAAGGTTATAGGTCGTTGATAGGAAAGGTCAAGTACACCTGGCAATTCTCTGGGCTTCAAATGACTAACTCCATCAATGCTAGTTAAGTTCAGTAAGAAGTTATGAGGGATTTGTAAGTTAATCTTAGTATCAACTACACTTTGTTCACCCGCTTTAATTACAACCTCTTCTGAAGCATAGAACAGGATACCCTCAAGGGAGTCCGCTGATGGAGGCAACAATTTTGTATGCTTTCGGCTGTGGTGAAATTTATAGTTGAGGCGGAAGAGAGAAACTCACCGGTGAAAGCATAGTCTTTTTTGTTAATCTTTTCATTGTCAGAATTAATGGAACTTCGTAGCTAAACAAGGAGAGAAATCCCTGCTTCATGTTAATAACCCCTTCATATTTAAGTATGAACTGGGTTCCAATGAGTAAATCATAGGTATTATTGGTCAAAGCCACTGCTAGAGCTGCTAAGAGAAGCTTCCAAAATAAATGGGCATGGAAGAGTACGCTCCAGTGGCACAGGTATTGTTTGTACCTGAAGTTCCAATTTCTTGGGTATAGACGAGGTCATGATCCAGCTTAATTTTCTTAATAAGCTTGGATGACACATCGTTCACCGGTGACCCAGTGTCAAGGATAGCTTTACCCGCACACCATTAATGACGACATCCACTTTAGTTAAAGCACCACCCAAGAAGGGGGAAGAGCGAGAACCTCCTTTATATGAAGAGTGGAGGCATGTCGTTTGACCGTTTCAGGGTATTTCTCCTGGATAGTATACAATGTTTGAATGCACCGGGCCAATCAGAGACATGTAGCAATGAGCTGGTCAGCATCACTGGCAGTGCAATAATCTCAAGACCATTTATCACCTGCCGCAGATAAGTTTGATGAGGGATCTTAGCCCAATTCACTCTCTCTGGGTTCAATTGATCAGATACCTCCACTTCACCTTGGGTTCCTAGAACATAATGACCAACACCTTCATCACCCCCTCAGAATCATCGCCAGAGAGTATATCAATGCAGGTTAGGGAGCCCATAGGAGATGGGGTAGGTTCCGGCCTTCCCTTATGGAATGATATGTCCTGGGGTTGTTCCTCCACCTTATTAACTGTTGTGGGAGGCGTTGGAACTGCAACAGCTCGAGTTTTGATAATCAAAGCAGGGGGTTGGTGCTTCCCTCAAGGAGATAGGCTTCAGACTAGAATTTATAGAATGAGAGGATGAGGGGGATAGCACTGGAGAGGTAGATACTTTATCTATAACAGCTTTAGGTCGTTCAGTGGCAGGGTGCTTTTGTGAAACAGGCTGTTTAGCCTTTGTGACCTGGTCATTTAGCCCATTGTTAGTGTGAGTGATGGGGACCCAAGAAAGGGATTAAGGCTGAAGAGCAGGCTTTGAAACCACATGGGAAGGCCGCTCTGAAAAAGAAGATAGGCAAGGCAAAGGGACGACTGCTTTTACCAATTGAGTGTTTTGGACTGAAGATGAGTGGGAGCACTGCCCTGTCACCGCCATTACCATCTGCTTATCATTATAGGAAGGAGTAACAGTTTGTTCTGGCAACTTCACAAAAGTAGGTTTCCAAAGGGTGGCAGCTGTAGTAAAAGCTAAATTAGTCGGCGTAGCTGCTTGACTTAAACATTCTTGGGTAGGGTCAAACTCATAGATATTAGCAGCCGCTAATAAACCCTCCTTGATATCTCTTACAGTTGTTAAAGTTCGTTTTGTGGAAGAGAGTTGCATCACCAAGGAGGGATGAGGTGCTAAAACAGCCAAGATGGCTTCATTTTCATCATTAAGAGGGAACATTTAGGAAAGCAACAGAGGTTGAGATTTAGCATATAAGCGCTCAACAAAAGAGGTAATCAATTCTACCTTTTGCAAACTAAGGCACATAAAGGCCTGTTTATGCTGTTGAAAACTCTGTTTGGAGCCAAACTCATAAAGAAGCGCTTGCTTAACCTTCGCCCCAGGTGCTGAGGTTGACCATGGTGGGGAACACTATTTCTTGAGCTCAACGGTTTAAGCAGGGAAGAATGTACTGAATTTTTTGTTGGTCAGCCGCTTCTTCCATCGCAGATTCATAAACATAGAGGAAGGAGGCAATACCTCTCTCACCAGGTGTATACTTGTCTCACAGAGGGGTTTTTTGTACAGCTGGCCGATGAAATGGGTGCCGCTTGAGATGTTGAAGGCGAAACAAAACACTGGCTAGTTGCTGTTCCATAAATTCTAGCCCAGAGTTAATTTCAGTGGAAAGGCTAGAAGGGTTACCACCCCAAACAGCCTCCATTATTATAACTTTTTTGTGGTGTACAGGTAAACCTGTAGTGAGCACCACTTGTTGGATTTGAAGGCTGGAAAAAAGGCTCACTGGTGCTTGTAGCCTCAAATACAAAATATAGCTGAGGAGCGTGTCTCACCAGTTATAAGAAAATAAAGAAAATAAGTAAATAAAGTGGTTTTTGGTTTTATGGGTTTTTTATTATGGACTGCGCGGAGGTAAAAGATGGAATCTCAAATAATAAATCAATATGAGTATTTAAAGCATTAAGGCTCAACGTTCAAATAGCTTGGGAATTCCATATTAGTTAGTATGTGATTTTACCCTATTGAGGCTTAGCAACTTGCATCTCATGACTTAACGATGGATGGAGAATCATTATTGGCCAAAACATACCAGTGAGGTAACGATTTGATGTATCTTAGCCAATACCCATCTGAGAAAAATATTTCACCTTGGGGGACCCCTGCCATGCCTATATTAGGGGGTGATCCCCGCGTAGGTGCTTGAATGGACCTGGCTTGGTTGGGGAAGCACCGTCCAATGGATGCTCCATGGTCCGCTTCATGGTTCAAGTAATCCTACTATTGGTTATTGATTTAGTTTCCCATAGAGGATTTGAAATCATGTTACCCCAATATGCAGGGTTCCACCGACAATTATACAGGGTCTTTTGGATGATTAAATCATTATTATTAATATCAATTTTCTCCTTGTCAAAGACTTGTAAATGAATAATATTTCCTCTATTCAGCCAATTTACCCACAACATTTTTATTCTGAAGCTTATGAGGCAAATGTCCTACAAGTAGTAAGAACTCCTGAGATAGGTGAGCTTTGGAGTTACAATCCTCAAATATAGTATGAGGATATTCTTAAGGTCCAATAAAAGCTTACAGAGTGAGAAGAGTTCCAGGAGGGTTATGTTTGTCTCACTTGAGGCGATTAACCAATGGTGAGTCCCTCAGAGATCTCATAAAAGAGGATCTTGGAAGAGAAGGATATTTACTAACTCATTCCACTGGGAATTATGATGAACCTAAGGTAGGACATCTTGTTGGAAACCTCTTTCTTAAAATTAGAATCTTAGTAGGGGATAAAGATATGTGGGTAGTGACTAGTATTGCACACTATATGAGCTTCTTAAGTTAGAGGAGTCATGCAACGCCTACAGCGCATCCTTGATAAAGGAAAAGGCCAAGGCTAGGAAAGAGAAGAGGGTATTGACCATGTGGGCTAAAATTCAATAAGGTCAACTCTGAGAGGGCTGGGATAACCTTAAAGCCCAATAGGAGAAGAAACATAAGATACAATGAGGTTTAATATATATTTTATAAAGAAAGTGGAACAGAAGATATGGGTGAATGTGACATTTAAAGGGAGAAGTAGCCATAAAGAGTTTAAAGTGACCCAGGAGTGGAAAGCAACGTCCTACTTTTTATACAGTTTGTTTTATGTTTAAATTTAAGTTAAAACTCACCCCAAGCTGACCCAGAGAAATAGAAGAAAGATTCGCTGAGGACTGAGGAAGTTTGGATATGATTTGAGACTTAAAAAGGTGAAACATTAAATTAAAAACTCGGCGGAATAGGACATGGCAAGGGTATTGATTTTGTTAATGACAGTAGGATCAGAAGAAAACCTCATACTAAGGCTGACCATCGTGGGAAGAATTTTTGTTAAGTTACATGTAAAAGGGGTCTCGAACCTAGAAAAGTTTACCCAAAAAATAACCCTTATTTTAAGAAGTTGAGTATAACACATGAGAAAATCGAAAATATGACAGCTATATTACTTGGTTTAGAGGTGAGTTTATAAGAATTAAGCAATTATTACCTGATATATGCTGAAAAAGCTTTTCTTTTAAAATGAGATCAAGATTTTCCACATGAAGCCAAACTTAGTGTCATGATTAATAGGCTTTTTGCTATCTTGAATGAAGTTTAAATGGCGGATAATATACAAACAGCTCAAATGAGTTCATTGATGTGGAATTTGCAGAAACTACCACGAGTGATGAATCCCAAGATGAGCCACTGAAGGCTTGGATCCCTCTTAAATCTTCTTGTATAATGCTAACGATCTTTCCAATTGGGGGTCATCTAGATCTGTTGAACCAATCCAGAATGAATATGCATGGCAGTCCTTTGCATTTGCCGCCTTGATTTAAAAATTAGTGTATCCTAAGCAATCATTAATATCAACTAAAATTTATAAATATCTCTAAACCTTGATATACAGGGATTTTTGTTTTTTACAGTTTTGCCTTGTTTTAATGATAATTTCGCCTGCCTGTTAGCAGAGATTTGCCTTTCCAGAAGTCTCTTTTTATCAAGTGCCTTTCCCTAGAAGCAAAAGTTTACTAGGAGATAATGTTAGAGCTTAAGGAACTTATAATTGTGTAGCTATTTAAGGGCTCAGCCTTCGAAATTAAATAAAAAACTCAACAAAGGTGCTCTTTGTCAAATCCCTTTTTAAGGCTACCTGGTGAAGATATATCTTTACATAAACAAGCCAGAAATCACAGCCCTACCCAAAATGGAGGAAAATAGCGTTTGATGAATAAACTACCTCATGATGGAAAATATGAAGCATAAATTAACTCCCAAACAGTTTCTAAAGGTGGCTTGAGGATCTTGGATGCATACAGTAAGGATTTTCTTAACAAGAAACCAACGCTGATATCCTTATATAGTCAAGTTTTTTCCATGTCAACTAAAAGTGGCGAGCCAGTCTTCTGAGATTGAGACTATCCATCCAGGCTGTTGATGCAGCCTCTGCCCACTGACTCCCTCCTCACCCTAGCCCTCAATTTGGCAATTGAGACACTTTGTGAGGGCCTTCCTTTACCTAAAATACCTACAGATTTCCCCAAGGACGCCAAATATTGATGTGGTAGTTTTTGCAGCTCGCCACAATAGCGTTGACATAGCAAAATCTTTGCTTTATGCCCCCAACTACCCACAAACCTGCCAGTGCATAAAATCTTTTACTTGTGTGCGCAATATTTTAACCTTTGCTACATTTCAAATTACCTAATACATCAAGGCGATACATACTACTACCTCATTGAAGAGGAGAACCCTCATCATTTTCTGAATCTTCTGCATGCCACTGATGCTCCACCTGCCCTATTGTCTGCTTTTGTCCGTTACCGAAGCTGGCGCGAGATTAAATAACCTGATCCCTCTTCCACTTCTAGAATGGATGCTTAAGCTAGCGCTGCAGCTCCATTATAAAATTCATATATAATCATCCCATTGTTTAGCAGACTGTAGATAAAGATGCGTGGAGGATCTCCTCTTGGTTTGGGCACCTTTAGTACCAAAAAAGAATCTCCACCAACTTCTAGATACCAAAGCCCTACACAACTGTGTAAACACTTGCTAAACTAACCTTAATAATGATTTGGATGACTTCCGCTGTCAGGTTGATAAGAAAATTCATTAAATTAACCAAGTAGTTATGGAGTCAATTTGGACTGACTAGTCCCCTCTGCTGGCTATCCAAGATCACCCCAAACCTGTTGGATATTTTGAACCTACCTTTAGAGAAAAGTACGTGCCTATGACCGATTTATTCAGTCCTATCTCTATGTTTATAAAAGTTCAATGGAAGATGCTACTGATCGCCAGAAGTGCCAATACATGCAAATATATCTTGATAGTAAGGCCCAAGAAATCATCATGCCATTCTTCAAGGAGTTCACCACCCTGGCAGAGCTAAGGGACGTCATTGTCAAAGACTTTGAAGTAATCTATCCCTATCTAAATTCACACAAATGTTCATGTGGATCCAGCCTAAATGCAGCGAAACAAATATTGAGTTTGCTTAGTAGTTTTACCATAAGGCTCAGAACCTCAAATCCTGTAACTAATTATCTTGGATGATACTACTGATGCTGTCCTCTCCACTTTCAAGCATATCACGCCCCTCATACTATACTTTCAGAATTAAAAAAACTGTTCACTTTCGTTCTTAATATTAAGATTCAATCATGGAGCTGACTGAGCCAGAGGTGCATCAGATCTTTAACAAGGGAATTATTCCCACATTCATGCAGTATAAGACATCCAATAATCTAATCCTTGAAGCGACCTTTGCTCTTATTTTGGGCTCTTTGGGCATCTGGTGGATGTCTGTTAGAAAAAGCTGATGAGGCGGAAAAATGTAGTCAGCCTAGAACGTGAGATACCCTTTGCTGACGACTCTGCACCCCATCCCATGCCTATTTTTGGCCCCCGCTCTTAATGTCAGGTCATTTCCACACCTGTCAAAGTAAAAGTTCCCGGCTCATTACTCTAAAATAAAAATTAAAATCATCTTAACCTGCTTTCTCCTAACCACTTCTGCCAAGATGTTCCATTTACTCACTCCCCATTTTTGGCACTGACGTTAGCTGGTTTGAAATAGTCGTTCACAAGGTGAAAATATTGGCTATAACTGACACTGGATCAATAAATAATGTCATTTCTTCTCAACTGGTGAAATGGATATATATTGACAGATCAAAACCACTCCTAAATTATGAAATGCGGGGCTCTCAGAGGATCTAATTGCTGGGTGTTTACTCCTCTCTGCCGCTTCAGTTTGGATCACTGGTTGTGTCAGCTCCAGCAGTTGCTCTAGAGAAAACAGTTATGACCTTCTCATAGACACCCAAATTTTTTACTTAATTTGCACCAAAATCAGTCTCAAAGATTTATATCTTTATACCTTAGGGTATTGCAGTCCTTTATTGGTAAAGATGCACCCAAATAGAAAGGAAAAATATAACATAACAGTTGTTTATCGAACATATGAACTTTATTGAGAGACTAGAGTAAGAGTAGTTGGACCAAAAACGAAAATCCGCCTCCTCCCAGCGCTAAGGCTCAGGAAGGGATGGCCGCATACTCTAACATCTAGATTGTTGTAACCCAAAATCTTCAAACGAAGGTGGACATATGAATCTAAGCTACGTTACCATGAGACATTGTTAGAAACTAGTGAAGACCCTGATTCAGCCATTTGTAAGCCCTTTACCTGACAAGCATTGCTGTATCCTGAATATCTGGGCCCTTAACCATATTTGTGACCAAAGACACAGAGAAAACTATGTGAATAACTTGATAGCAACCTGTTGCATATGTATGGACCCTACACACTGATCAAATTATATCCATATGTGGGTGTGGGAACCTGCAAAATTTAGTTATTGATGAGTAAACTACCATTGCCTGTGTCAAGGTAAAAATAGGTAACATAACACCTCTTAGAAACAGTGGCAAGTGGATGCAAAGATTGAGGTCTATGCTGACATATTCATAAAAGGCTCTGACGACTATGGAATGATAAAAAGGGTACATCATAGAGTTCTTTATGGGCGACTCACCACCCTTCCACACCTAACCTTACCAAAATACTAAGGTCAAAGAAGCTCAGTTGAGGCGCTATATTAGGATTCTTTTTATTTTTAATAATACCTTTATTTAGTTCATTTGCAAATATAGGTGCGTGGCGGCTCCCCTTTTGGGTTGGTTACCACTAGTGCTTAAAAAAAGAAGCTCAGGTGACAAAGGAACTAAAATAACTTCTGGACGCCGGATTACTCAAGAACTCCCAAATTCCCTGGGACTCCCCATTACTGATTATATGAAAAAAGGATGGGGCATTGGGTAGTTATGGATTACCAGCGGTTGAATGCCCTCTACATTTAAGGGCAGCTATCTGTTACCACTGATTGATTAATCCCTTCAATTCCTGGCTGGGCCCCAATCATTCTCTGCAATGGATTTTGCTAGTGGCTACTGAAATATTGAACTTGCTCTGGTGGATCAGAAGAAATTTTCCCTCATAGCAAATGAGTTGTTGTTTGAACTGATGCGTATGTCCATAGACTTTGCAATGCTCCAGATACATCCCAGAGGGTGATGGATGAAAGTTAGGGGACTTAAAGATGTCAAATGTGCTGATTTAACTTTACAACGTGACTGTGTTTTCCCACACTCACTAACAAAAACCTCACTCACATATAGAGGTGTTTCAATACCTCCTCTCTATGTTTGTTGAAGTTAAAACATGCAAAACTCTGGTTCTTCCAGACCAACATGGATTTCCTTGGCCAAAAACTTCCCCTGTGAAGGGATTCTACCACTTCTAGCAAGCAGTTGTAATTGAAAGTATGACTCAAACTCCCAGATTACGTGATATTCAGGTTCAACTCAAGGTATTTGTCTATTATTAACAATTTATTACCCTTTTTGAAGCTCGCTGAACCCCTAACATATATGATCCAAAAGGAGGTTCTATTCTAATGAGAATAAACTCACCATAAGCTTTTGATATCCTATAAAAAGCTCTCATTTCTTCCCCTTTATTGGTACATCCCAAAATTTAATAAATCGTTTATCTTTTTACTGATTCCAACGAAATGGCTGTTAGAGCCATTATGGAACAACTTGATGCAAATCAAGTTGATCATTCTATAGCGTACTTCATTAAAACATTAACTCAGGTGAAGAGGAATTACAGTTTCACTTAGCGGGAATGTTTATCAGTCTTTATTGCCATTAAGTACTTTCACCCTTTCCTGTATGGAAAACAATTTACATTGGCTATGGGCCATGCCTCTTTATGGTAGATTGAGCATATGAAGGATACAGTTGAATGGCTGGTACCTTGGGCGCTCAAACTCCAGAGATATAACTTTTCTATTATCCACCAGGATGAAATGATACACCAAAATGCTGACGGATTATCATGGCTGTCAATATTGATGTTCCATGCCTTCAAGGAAGATCAGATTTATGAGCTTATTGGAAAGCCTGAGGACTGGTTTCAAGAAACTCTGGCGGTTCAGCAATGATAGAAGAATTTGATAAAGTGGACCCTGATTGGAAGACGGGCTGTTATACAAAAAGTTTGGAACCTCTTGGCTGCCTTATGTCCGCCCATTGGCCAAAATGAAGACCGCTCTGTAGGGCCACTTGATTTAAGCCATGTCGCCATTAGGAGATCCCATCAAAGGATGCGTAGCGATGCTAATGAGATAGGATAATTGAATTTTTCCAAAAAGGTTTTTAACCCTGTCCTACTTGCATTAGCCAGAAATTTCCCAACCCAACATATTAACACCATTTCATACGTCAAAGACACAACTACTACTGTTGACATTGATGCCATTGGGCCGCTACCTATGGCGATGCACAGCCACTGACATATAATACTGGCCATTGATCACTTCACAAAATGTGTTGAGGCCATTCCATTATCTCTTCCATTTCAAAGTAACCGCTTCCTTTATACTTAAACTGGTTTCACCCTCACAGTAGCCCAAGGTACTTCTGTCTGACGTTGGAATCAACTTTGTATCCCAGTTAATTTCTTACATTATTGCCCGATGGGCACTTACCCCTACTTCACTGCTCCTTAACTACCATTACTAATGAATCAGTGGAATGATATAATAAAACTTTCTTCACCATTCTCCACAAAATGGCTCACTACGACCCATCTCAGTGGAATGAAACCTCCCATTGACTAACTTGGCATACCGCGTGAGTTACCATCAGGTCATCCAGATGTCACCTTTCAATCTCTACATGGCCAAGAGCAATTATTACCCTTGAGAGTCACTCATGTTAAAGACCTCCACTCTGGAAACAACTAAAATTACAATAAAAAGTTTGGTAGATGAACTATTCTGACTGAAAGCCTTAGCTTCCAAGTCTATGGGGACAATCTATAAATGAGAAACTGATCAAAGCAACGTCATAAAACCCATTTTTCCTGATGTTAGCTGGGTGATCTGGTATTCTTCTATCACCACTGACCAGGGGGTCAGGCTCACAAACTTGAACTCTATGGTCAGGACCATATTGAGTGATCTATCATCGAGGAATGGAGTACTTAATAAACTCAGTCTAATCAGGATATATTGTAGGTTAAGTCCTTTTAGAGTCCTCCGCAATTACATCCCTTTTCAAAAAGATCTTGAGTGGGGCATTATTGGAATGATAGGATTTGTGCTAGCTTGAATGTTGTCCAAATGGCGGATATTATATATTCTACTTAAGGGAGTTCCATTATGTTGGAGCTACTGGAATCTCCATGAGCAATTAATCCCAAAACAAACTGCTGAACTAATAAATCCTTATGAAATCTACTGTGTAATTGATAAAATTCATGCCAATTAGGGGTCATCTAAATCCTTTGGACCAAGTATCATTGATTGTTTTTGAAAAAAACCTTTGAATTCCGAAACCTTACTTCTGAAATCGCTGTATCCTGTGATCCCAAAGATCGCCTAAAATCTATAAATGACCTAATTCTTGAACTAAAGGGAATCTCATTTTTGTTCACAGTATTTTCTAGTTTTTCCTATAGATTTCACCTGCCTGTTAGCAAATATTTGCCTTGCCATAAATCACTTTTCTATTATGAGAATTGCTTTATAGATCAAAGATTATTGGGATATTACGCTGGAGCTACAGCAACTAATAATTGCATAGCCTTTGAAGGGCTCAGCCATAAATTCCGATAATTAAACTCAACGAATGGCCACTTTTATACCTAGCGATTTTTTGAACCAATTTTTATAAATTTTCTGCTGTTTAGCACTACAAGCATCAAAGTTGAAAAGTAAGGCTAAAATTCACTTTTTTTTTAGTGACCTTGTAGAGATCACTATTATTTCTCAAGGGTTATAGCCATAATTCCTGTGGTTTCTGTGGCTTAGCCTTGGAGGGGCGGTCCACAATAATCAAGAATGGCACTAATCTGACACTTATGGATGAGAGTACTATGGCCGCCACAAAGTTAACAGAAGGTGTACAGTGGCGTTAGACCTATCCATTGTAAAATATTCTCATGTAAGGCACTTTTAAATGTGAGCTATCAGTTTTGGTTTGGCTAAGGGGCGTTTAGTATATCTCAACATCTTCTTCTGATCCTATGGGAATAAGGGATATATAACAAATCTAATGAATCAATTTCTGATAAAGTGACCAAGTCCCCTGGGGCAGAAGGATTCTGGAGTCACTGGAAAGTTATCAAAAAGTTAAGGGATGTGAGGATTTCCCTTTGAAGAGTTGTTTTTAGGTCAATTCTTTGGAAGCTTCACTTATAATGTTTGTTATTATGACAAAAATCTTTAAAATGAGGGTGGGTGCAGAGAGGACCATCCTCATCAGGGTGAGAGGCTATTTATATCAGCAAAGTGTTGGAAGTGGTAGAATTCATTAGTTATAAGGTTCCTCCAAAGTTTCTTTATACTGTAGTTAAGCATTAAAGAGCTTATGTGGTAGTACTAGTTACTTGATATAATCTATTTACTTAAAAGATAGGTGGTATGTTAGTTGTAGTCAATGAGACCCATGCACCCTGAGGAAAATGATACAAAGAGCTTTTTTATCCTGATAGGTGCCCATTGGCCATCCCAAAACCACGATTGTAATAGAGCTTGAATAGAGTTGATAATTTGTTGGGAAATTTTATAATAGATCTTAGTAGCATACTTTTAAAAAGAATTAGTATATGTTGATATAAATTTTCCCAACAAGCCCTGTTGAACGGCAATGAATATTGACTATGTGGGGTAAGATAACAGATAGGAGAATACTCTCCAAAACTGTAGATTTGTATTATCCAAAGTTCAGACATACACCTAAGTGATTCACAAATTGGGTATAGGGGGTTTTTAAGATGGGATGAGTGACTGTTTGGATTTTTGCCCATATTCCTAGCCTGCTAGATTACCTGGTGTTACTAGGGGAAAATTCCCTAAAGCAAAGTGAATTGGAAATCAGTTGGCCCAAATTTTGGAGGAACTATGTTCAGGGTACTTTGGGATATTCGCCTGGTTGTATCCATCAGGGATTGATCCGGATGAATACTGAATATCTCATTGGGTGGAGCGGCTGACAAAACAGGGGCATCTGATAGTGATTAATTATCAGGTGTACCAGTTGGGATTGGTCAGATTTCATCACTTACTGATTGGGAATGAGTAGTGAGTTGCAAGGTGAGTGATGCTACCTGCAACTAGTAAATGGATTGGTTGGAAAAGTGACCTGTCATAATGGGTAAAAAGTCCCATTACCTAAGCAGGTTGCTAACCAATTATGGTTGGTTTGCTTGGATTAAGAGAAAAACGTTAGGGACACAATTCCAACTCTTTCCATTTGAGGTTTTGAGGATGTCCAACATCAGAATCCTAGCCAGGATGGGGAAGACCATCGCCGCTGAGACGAGGAAGGTTGATTCAATGGCAACGGCTGCCATTTCATCAAAGAGGTGTCAACCAAGGTTTAGATGGCCGAATCGCCTATAAATTCCCTAGGATTTACTATAATAAAAAACAATTATTACTACCAAAAAGCATTGTTAGTTTTATTTGTAGATTTGGTTAAAGTTAGACTATCAGCATCCAGTGTGAAGTTCCATCTCAAGGATATTATTGCAGAAGGCAATAATTGGTAGACTCTCAGAGAGAAGAGTAGAGATCTGAGCGGGGATCTAGAGACAAAGGAAACCACAACTAGGAGACAGCTGCCAACTGTGTGTTGGGCCAAAGGAGACTGTCATCAGAGGATCTTGATGAAGAAAAAGTGGACAGTAATAGAGGGAGCAAATCCCTAAAAATATGACTTAAAAATTTAATCAGAAGTACTGGACAAAGCTTTGGGCCTGATGATAGTTCTAACTCAACTACGTATAATAGTCTCCATACTATTATCAGATGACATATTCTTTACAACAAGAGGTGCACGAGGAATTCAAACCTGTGCAGTAAAAAGGTTACTGGGTTGACGACCAATAATCAACTCCTTAAGTAAATTTTTACAAGTTGGTGCTCACTACAAGGGGTATTTGAGTAAAAGAATCTATCAATTATGTCATATAAAGATGTTGCCAATTTTGAAAATAAGTTACTGAATTAAGTAACAAAGATAGAACATGAAGAGGATCACGTTCAATGGCGTTCACCCAGCTCAGCAGTGGAGCTCCGAGTTAAACAAAATTAAGATACTCAAGTTCAGGGAAAAAGAACTTGCAGCCTAAATATGGAACTATCTAGTGCTGCAAGGAAACCAGTTCCAACAGACATCTACTTGAGATGAAGAGTTTCAGCAGGGACAACTTGGGTGGAATTGGGCCCACTGGAAATACTCCTGAGGAACAGCAGGATCAACTCAGGTTGAAATTGGATCCGCTTTAAACAGTCTTTCAGGAGAGAGTGTTTAGATGAGGCATTGAACAAAATAAGAAGCAATCAATCTGGAGAATTTGATTGCCATACCAATGAAGAGATGAAGTCAAAATAGGAAATGATTGATTCAAGATAGTGGAGAAAAACATTTGATTTAATACACTTAATCACTGGTCAGAAGTTGCTGGAGACGAGTTCATTAATTCCAGAGAAACTAGTTGAAGCTAATGAGGCCAAAATGGCCTGTGTAATTAAGGATAGCCATGAAGGCTGAAAATCGTTTTCAGAGGAAAAATGAGCTGAACAATCGGATGAAACTGTTGGCTGATGAGATACAAAGATCTGAAAGCATAAATTGCCAAATAAGAGATGAAATTAGGGCCAGTTGGACGAATTTCCAGTCAGGATTGAAAGGCCTAATTCAGGAGAACTGCCTAAAGTCAGCAAGTATGGGCTATACATGATAAGACAGCGCTGCTAGTCGTATAGTGAGAAAGGTCAATACTAATCAGTAGTATTGAGCCTAATAGAAGATAATGAAATGTTCCCAGCGGACCTCTGAACCATTAAATGGTTATGTCCTGAGATTTTGGTCAAGTCCCAGAAGGGGACCACTGAACCAAATGATTGGTTAAAACTTAAGAGGATAAGATTTTGAACCATGATAACTGGTAGGTTTAAGTACCCAGGACCCAGATAAGATGAAGGGAAAGGAAGGACCTCTGAGCCTTTTTGTAGGTTGCAAGTCCTATTGCAAAGGAAGAATGCAAAAAAATATATAAAATATTAAAATATCAATTTTTATGTTCTATGAGTTTGGACCTAAGAAGTAACAAGAAATCTGCCAATCAGGCTGAATTGAGATGATTCTACGATTTGGGGTCTCTCAATGAAATAGGATTACTGGCTGGGGCGGCCAAAAGCATCAACCTATTGGTTAACAGGGAGCAGCTCGCAGATCTGCCAGAAGGGAGAGGAGGTGCTAAATTTATTTGAGAGATATTGAAGAATTCGCTCAGGATTACCATGATTTGGGATGCACATAAGGCATAATTCACAAGGTCGACACCAGGGAAAATATACTGATAAGAATGAGACCTATCAAAAGATTGAAAGCTGCCAAATTGGTAGTGGAAGATGAGATCAGTAAACTAGTAAAGCATGGGCTTATAGTTCCGTCAAAAGTCCCTGGGCAAGCCCAATCTCTGATTATAAAGGAAAAAAATGGATCAAATTGGGTAGTGATTGACTATTGGAGGCTGAATGAAATTATGAAGAAGGATTCATATCCTCTACTGAGAATCAACAATGCGCTGGATCAATTAGGAGAAGCAAAGTATTTCTCCACGATGGACCTAATCTCGGGATACTGGCAGATTGACTTGCTAGTAGAAGACCAAGAAAAATGTGCGATTATCACTGCACAGGGGTTATACCAGATGACTAGGATGCCCCAGGGTCTTTGTAATGTGCCCATGACATTTCAGAGGGCCATGGATGCGATATTGAGCGACCTGAAGTTGTTGTGCGTCCTGGTATATCTGGATGATATCAATGTGTTCAGTAGAAGGTTTACTGATCACCTCCATCACTTGGAAGAAGTTTTAAGAGACTGTCCATTGCTAACCTGAAGATCAAGCCACAGAAGTGCCACTTATTCAAGAAGGAGCTGGAATACATGGGATTTGTGATTAACACAAATGGATTGCAGCCGCAACCCCAGAAGATAGCAGCTATTGAGCGCATGGCTGTGCCAAAGAGTGTCTGAGACATCCAAGTATTCCTTGGGATGGTCAGATACTACAGAAGCTTTATTCAGGACTTCGCCCAAGATAGCTGAGCCTTTGTTTCATTTACTAAAGGATCCAAAAAGTATTTGTATGGAATGAAGAGGCCCAGGACTCTTTCAATGAGTTACGCCAGTATCTGATCAATTCGCCAATTCTGATATATACAAATTTTGATTAGGAGTTTATCATTCAAACTAATGCTTCATTGACGGCGATTGGCGCCATACTGAGCCAAGTAGATGAACTTGGGGACAAACATCCGGTGGCATATGTGAGCTGGACACTCTCAGCTGCTGAGAGGAATTACACCATGACTGAGCATGAATGCCTTGCGGTCATTTATGCCTGTAAGCAGTTTTGGGTGTATGTCCACGGAATGCACTTTAAGGTGGTGATGAACCACACTTTACTGTGTTGGCTGCAAAATTTATGGGAACCTGAAGGACAACTGACCCAATGGGCACTTTCGCTTCAGGCTTATGATTATGAGATAGTCCACCAAGTGGGGGCTTCTCACCAGAACATGGATGGCTTATTGCGGTTACAAATGGTCCAGTTGTTATATCCACAGGCGGATGAGCTATTCCAGAGAATGGTCGAAGGAAGAATTGAGGACAAGCCTCAAGAAATCCAAGGTGCACTTCAAAAAGTGATGGAAAACACCGAGATCATGGATGGACAAGTATTTAAGATGATAAATGGGAAACGATTATTATTTCCAAAACCATCAGAAAGAGCAGCAATAGTTCAAGCAGCTCATAAGTTTGTTGGGCACAGAGGCCTGAGAAAAACAACTGACCATATTCGCCAGTATTATTACTTGGAATCGATTAACTACAATGTCGTGGATCATCTGGCTTGTTGCGTGGAATGCCAACTGCATAAACCACATAAGAATACAACTGGATACTGACTGGTTTGACCTGGATTTGCATGGCACACGGTGTCCATTGATGTGATGGGACCGCTGGCAATGAGCACAGGAGGAGTCAAATACATCATAGCAGCTATTGACCATCTGATGAGATGGGTTGAGATGAAGGCCCTGGAGAAAGTAGATGCTACCAGTACTGCAAGATTCATCCTGGATAAAGTAGTATACCGGCATGGATGTCCACAAATTCTACTAAGTGACAATGGTACCAACTTCACATCTCATGTGATCTCAAGGCTAAACAAAATAATGGGAATCTGGGGAGTCATGTCAGTACCATACAGGCCAGAGATGAACGAACTGGTAGAACAGGTCAATGGGACGCTGGCCGCGATGATGAAGAAGCTAGTCACAGGGAGAACTTCGGTGTGGGACGTACCTGATTTTGGTGACATTTTCCTATAACATTAGTCATCATACGGCAATGGGAAAGACACCATTTGAATTACTATATGGGAGGAAGGCCGCCTTGCCACCAATATTATATTTGGTAGTAGAACCTACATCAGGGATGAGTACCAAACAATACCTGAACTGACTGACAAATATCCTGATTGATATGCAATCACAAGCATTCAATACAACCTTGAAGAAAAGGATACAAGCAAAAACAACGGATTATAAGAACTGACTGGCATTAGAAGAATATCGAATAGGAGAAAGAGTCACATATTGCAATATGCATGGTTTTGTATGAAGAAATAAATTGGATGCTTTATGGTCAGGTTCGTTCATATTAATCACCAAGATAGCGACCAATGCTTATTCCATCAAGAATCTCTTGGATGGAATAGTAGTAAATCAAGTCCACACCAAGTATTTAAAGCATTAATTCGAAGAAAAAATAAAAGGGTTCCCAAAGGATCAATAAACCATTAAGTTGGTCATGTCCTGATGATTAGGTCAAGTCCAAAAAAGGACCTCTGAACCAATCTAGATGGTTAAGTCCGAAAAAGGACCTCTGAACCACAGAAAACTGGTAGGTTTAAGTGCCCAGAATCCAGTTTGGGGGAAAAGATGGACCTCTGAACTTAAACAAGGTCAAGTCCCATGGGAAAAAGAGAGAATAAAAATAAAAAAATAGATAAAAGATATTGGGAAAAAAGATTTAAATGCATAGAAAAAGTCCAATATATTTTTATAATTTTATTTTTATTGATCATCCTCAGTATGGGGATGATTCCGCCTATGTCGCCTCTTGGGGGAGGGAGGATGGATCGCGGTAGGAAGAAATAGCCCATCAAAAATTGATATGAATTGAACACTTGTAAGGGAAAGACCTACACGAAACCACATTCTTTGAGTGGACGCCAAGCCCTGAGAAAACGCAACTAGGGGAAGGTAATTTAATATGTCAGAAGAAGCGAATTACAAAACCCCAGAGCTGGGAGGAAAACAGCAATATAGGAAGAGGCAAATGGCAAATAACCCCAAGTAATCCTGATAAGGCACCAGTGCTGGAAGATTTGTCTTGAATGCCTGCCAAAAGGCCTCATCAAGAATACTGGACATATGAGCCATCAGCGAAGAAGGAATACTCAATGGGGGTTGTCAAATAATGCCCCCAATTAACACCATCATTGGAAGATACCAATGAGAAGCTCCAGAGAAGAGGTAGTTATGTAAAGAGCAGATTGCATCTTGTAAATGATGACTATGGGCTTCGCAGAAGCTGAAGCTGAATGACAGATGGAAACCAGGCGAGGCTGGAAGCTTTGTTGACCAACTTTGAAGAACTTGGCTGCCAAAGTGGAGAGCATAAGTGGCAGTATCCTGATCCATAAGGTTGTCCAGATCAGAGGGATTCAGCGCTAATGTCAACGCCTCAGTGACTTGCGCCCAAAGTTCAGTGTAGGGGAGCTCAAAATGTATGCTGTTCCCAATTAAAAGCTCAGAAACCAGCACAGCAGGTTGGTAGAATTGACCAAGTTGGAAGAGGAACTCAGGGAGCAAGTCTGACCTGGCCAAGAATGGACGATTCAAAGCAACCAGCATGACCTCCTGAGCCTCGACAATGATGTTTGGAGCATCAGCAAAAGGAGCTGAATCCAGGAGGGTTTCCAAGAATAACTTGGGGATTGACTGCAAGGGAAGAGTCAGCTGAGAGTTGTTTGAAATGATGACACGCCTGGTTTTAGAGGGATTGGTTACCATTTCCAGTAATTCAATGGAAGGACTAGCCACTTGCACTAGATTAGGCGTATGAGTCTTGGAGGGACCATAGAAGAGGTTCCATCAAGCATCCTGACTCATTTTCTGGAAGAGGCGGAGGTCCAAATCTGACAAGCTGTTAAGAAGCTGTTGGTAGCAGGATTCCGAGTTTGACATATGAGCAGGACTATAGGGGAGATGTTGGACTGATATAGAAGTTGACATTATGCACTCTATAATCCATTAGGCTCTGATTTCAGGAAATTAATTTCAAAAATTAATGAAATAAGATTTCCAAGGAAAGAATTAAGAATGACTTACAGCCAAGAGGTTATGAGCGATTTAACAAGGGTGAATAGAAATAAGTATTCTTAATCAAGCTTCAAAACAAACATCAACTGCAAGAGTCTCCTGTCTAGGATATGGAGAGAATAGGAATTCAAGGATGCCGGACCAAGAATCCTGAATATGACAGTGGGTCATGTACCCTGATGGGGGAAAACCGGATCCTGGGAATAATATCATCATGAGTAAATTGATCAGCCTGCCACGACAAGAGGTCATGGGGACCGCGCTCTGAGTAGGTGGTAGCGAGGAGGTAGAGGAGGAATGCCATGTGCCAAAGGTCATCCCGAGCAGCATTGAGTATTGATGAGTGTACTCCACTTGAACCAATGAAGTACTTGACCAGGTGTCTGAAGCAGTGTTCCCATACCCCAGTCCTTTTCTCGCTGGAAATCTAGGCAAGAGGGGGGATGTGTTGGGATTTTTGCCCATATTCCCAGCCTGCTAGATTATCTGGTGCCACTAGGGGAAAATTTCCTAAAGCGAAGTGAATCAGAAATCAGTTGGCCTGAATTTTGGAGGAACTACATTTGGGGGATTTTGGGATATTCGCCTGGTCGTATCCATCAGGGATCAATCCAGATGTATACCTAATATCTCATCGGGTGGAGCGGCCACTGAAATAGGGGCATCTGATAGTGATTAACTATCAGGTGTACCAATTGGGATTGGTCAGATTTCATCACCGACTGATTGGGAATGAGTGGTGAGTTGCAAGGTGAGTGATACCACCTGCAACTAGAAAATTGATTTGTTGGTGAAGTGACCTGCCATAATGGGTAAAAAGCCCCATTACCTAAGCAGGTCACTAACCAATTATGGTTGGTTTTCTTGGATCAAGAGGAAAACGTTAGGGACACGTTTCTGACTCTTTCCATTTGAGGTCTCAAGGTAGTCCAACATCAGAATCCTAGCCAGGATGGGGAAGACCATCGCCGCTGAGACGAGGAAGGGTGATTTAATGGCAACAGCTGCCATTTCATCAAAGAGGTGTCAACCAAGGGTTAGATGGCCGAATCCCCTATAAATTCCCTAGGATTCACTATAATAAAAACAACTATTACTACAAAAAACATTATCAGTTTTATTTGTAGATTTGGTTATAGTTAGACTATCAGCATCCAGTGTGAAGTTCCATCTTAAGGATATTATTTCAGAAGGCAATAATTGGTAGACTCTCAGAGAGAAGAGTAGAGATCTGAGCGGGGATCTAGAGACAAAGGAAACCACAACTAGGGGATAGCTGCCAACTGTGTGTTGGGCCAAAGGAGACTGTCATCAGAGGATCTTGATGAAGATCAAGTGGACAGTAATAGAGGGAGCAAATCCCTAAAAATATGACTTGAAGTATCTAATCAGAAGTACTGGCTGAAGCGCTGGGCCTGAAAGTAGTTCTAACTCAACTACATATAATAGTCTCCATACTATTATTGGATAACATATTATTTACAACGTGAGGTGCACAAGGAAATTGAACCTGTGCAGTAAAAAGGTTACTGAGTTGACAACCAATAATCAACTTAAGTAAATTTTTACAGTGACCTTATGGCTGAAGATCAATAAGAAGTCCCATTCAGCCACTAAAAATGATGCTCACTAAGTAGTATAACCTCAGTCTTGTGGATATTGATATTGATATTGACATTGCTTATTTTCTCATATTGACTAATAAAATCCTCAAGGGTGCGTGCTTCTGTTAGGTTTGAAACACCAACCACACAACCATCTGCAAATGAAATGCTTTAAGAGTGTTTTGACCTATAGACAATGTCTTCCAAAGTCTGATCTATTATGCGCAGAAATATATCCATCACCAAGTTATTCAACAAAGGGCTAAGAAGGTCACCCTGTTTAAACCATGATGCGGGATGATGGGGTCATTAAAATTTTTGGCAAATAATGGCGTAATATCAAAAACAGTTAAAAGCATCAACCAGTTAGTAAAACAAGGTAAATGAGAAAGTCTATAGAATGCCCTAAGATACTTTCAATGAACACAATCATATGTTTTTTGTTGGTCCAAAAATTAAGTGCCCCATCTGACTTGGACTGGCACACGTTGGCAACAGTATGAATTCTGTCCCATATACTGCTGTTGGGTACAGACCTATATTGATTATTTAATATGGCAGTTTGGTGATCTTAACTAGATACTTTGACAATATCTTGTCATGATAAAATAGTCTGCACTGTTAAGGAAGATTAGTATCCAGTAAACCAATTGTTTTAATATCCTTTTTTGTTTAATATGACTACAAAGCCTTCTTACCCTCAAGACAACTGACGAGTCTCTATTAGACCCTATAAATGGAGGCTTTTTAGTAGTGGCAACTATAAAATATTTCTAATAGACTCTTATGAAATGCCATCTGAGCCAGGTCTTGTGCAGTGGAGCACCTTGCGTTCCGCATCTAAATGTTCCACATTTTAGACAACACTAATTGACTTGTAAAGTTAATAGGAGAATGTGATTTTAATTTTTTTTAAATACCGTTGTATGTCCTCTGGATCACAGTCACCTGCAAGATATAGGTTGGAGTAATATCGTTGAACCGTTTTAGATATTTCACTAAAGGATAAAATAATTGCGTATGTACTAGACTGAACTTGCATACAATAAGTACCTTGTTTTCTTTCATAAAACGGCGCATAAAAACTTGTTGACTTCTCCCCTTTGGTGATTCGTGAGGCGCCATCTAAAAAGCTTAAATGGGTTTGGTAACCAACATCTTGCTCTTGCAAGAAAACATTTGTAGCAACCCATTTTCAAGTCCATAATGGGCTGTATCTCCTTCTAATTGCGTTTCTTTAAGGATGGGTGAGAAAATGTTGGAAGCTGTTATCTGTCATTGTAGAGGTTGATTCCTGAACGTGGAAATCCACTTTGCAGCAGCTGTGATGTGTTGTTTCATCAGAACTTATATTATTAGGGGATCTTTACAAATTTGAACACCATATGGGGTTGAAACGATTGTTTGGATATCCACTGAGAGAACATCTCTCTCGGTTCTTATTATAATACTAACCTTCTTTCATCAAGCTTTAGTCTGGGGTTGGCTAAGTGCGGTCAGGGTGATTATTACTAAATTATGGTCTTAAAACCGCAACACAGTATTATCTTACCTGAAGTTTTTGAGTTTGAAAAATGTAAAATGTGATATGTAGTCTATGTGGACATTGGTAATAATGTATCCTGCAGTATATGGAATTGTATCATATGTTACACCAGAAGAAACATCAGGAAAGAAAGAATATAATCCTAGCTGTGCTTTGAGAGCTGATAAGACCATATATTCTGGTTGGTATTGAGAATTTAATGGCCATCAATCAGTTGTGGCAATTGGCTAAAAGTTGCAATCACCCATAATAATGGTAGTGAATGACAGATCAACTTAAACAAATATTCTCGTGAGAAAATCAATGCAGTCAGATTAATTAATGGGGATGTATGTGTTAAAAAAAGTAAAATCCTCACTATTCTATTTTACTGGTAAAATAGAGCCTGTTATTTTTAGGCTAAAAAAATTCAATACTATGATAAGCCCTTTGATAGGGCGAATGATAAACCTGCAGTAATGAACCCAGTGGAGTTCAGTGGAAGTAGAGCTTATGCCTATTCCTCTTACTCTCCTGCCAAACAATGGGTGAGGGATCCTCAATATATTACCAGGTGGGTTGCACAAGAAATTCAGTTTGTTATCTGGGACACTTTATCCCTAAAACTTCAACATTAAGCATTCCTACCCTCAGTTGGATACCTGGCTGCTATATGAGTGGTGAGATGGGTCAACTGACACAGCTACGCCCATAGGACCACTTGACTTTAGGGTGTTAGAATGCTGACCTGAGTCAGCTCCTCTTATCAAATGTGACATTTTAACTTAACGAGGGGGAGTCTTAGAGCCAACTCATAATCACCTTTTTAATAGTTTAAACATTTTTGGAAGGTGGCGATGAGAATAAGCTCGGTCAATCATGACAGTAATATAAGTATTTCATGATGGATTGAGTGGACTAGGCTCAAATGCAGCTGATTATCGCTCAAGTGATCCGCTGCCAGTTCACTCACTAGCTTTTCTGAGCGCTAAGAGGGGACAGTGTGATGTTAACTTTGTGACTAGTTTGTAATTATAGTGGGAATTAACTCTTACACTTACTTCTTGAAAGCCTATTTAAAACCTAATGATGCGCTTTCCATTTCTTAGTGGACATAGGAACCACAACTTTATGTTCAAGATCCTCTATCCAATAGATTGGCATAGAGGTGTCAATCTATTTTACCATAATCGGAACTTTGACTATTCTGAGGGTTTTATCTCAGGATCTTCCTGTTCCTTCCCTTAGAAAGAAGAAAGCATGCGCCTTATAAACCAGCACTTTGCACTTAGTACGAATATGAAGCTGCCCTTTCATAGATGACATTAGATGGATCAATGGGGTATTATCAGGTAGGTTAAAGTTAAAAACTCGTGTGTTTCATAAAAGCCATCATGAATTCCTGGATGAGTATCAATAACAGCTATAGATTTTCAACTGCTAAGCTTTGTCATCAAATAAAAGCTTTAGAGTCTAAAATTTTTGATAAAGCCATACTTTATGAAGCCCTTTCTCAAGGTGCTTTCCAATAAAAATAAATTTGAGGTTACTGATAAGGTCCTCAAAACTGTTTATTATGAAATATTTTTGTTCCAGTAGGTGTGTTTCATATGCAATATATGTGCCTTTCTGAGGATAATAACTTCAATTTTAATCTTTGCAGCTTCAAATCTGCCACTTTGGTAAAGAAACTAAGTCAAACTAACCTTGATCAAAGATTCCTTTGAGGAAGGTAGCAATAGAAAACAACTCCTCTTTTTTTCTCTGACACCTACTCATAAAGGATGAGTCTTGCTTTACTGTAATATATGTAGATGGTGTGGTGCATCGTTGATATTGGCAGATAATGAGAGATCTGAACGCAACATATATATTTGCAAAAGTGCTAGTACAAGTCTATAGACACTGGACTTCTGACCGGTTTTTCATTGTGCATTGTTACATTGATTACTTCTAGAGCATATGCTTGCTACCAGGGGGATTTGCACAGCCAAGGGGTTGGCTCCTTCAGCCACAGCATCTATTTTAATTGGTTTTGTGTTAAAAATAGACTTCTATTCATTATTTACTTGAGGCAAGCTGACCAGGGAATGGACATTACCGAAATAGAGAAAGAAAGTATCGACATGAAACCTGAGCAGGATCAACTCTGTTGTAGAAAGTTTTTTTTTCACCTACGGATGTGGACTCAGGATTTTTCTGGTTACGTCATGGTTGAGGTTTTCGTGTTATTATACTTACTAACTGCCAATAGCTTCCTTCAGCTGGCACCCTGATTGATGTTTGAAGGGCGGGAATCAAACCCGCAACCTTCAGGTTGGTAGCTGTACCCCCTACTGACTCACCTTCCACACCCCCTCTTCTATTCATTATGGTACATTTATTGTCATAGTTAATAGTCAAACTGAAACGGTTATTAGCAATTAAGTGTTGGTAACAAGAAATAGATCAGCAACAAGAAATTTCAGTGTTTTTTTTTTCTTTAAAATAATGTGATATTATGAAACCTAAAGTTGTGTCAGTAGGACCACATTAGCCAAGTGGTATATATACAATATAAATTTTAAAATTAATATTATATATTCTTAAATAATTGGTGGTAGAATTAAGTGAATATATATCAATATATCCAGAACGCTTTATATGGCTCTGTTTCATGACTCAAAACTCACTGTTTAAAACCATCTAGTACTAAAAAACTCACTGTTTAAACCATTAGGGAGATCACAGAATTTTCTATTTAACAATTCTTTAAAAGTTCAATTGTCAATTAGGCCATGTTTTAGAGAGTCAAATGAAAAAAAAATCATTGATAAAATCACAGCACAGCGGTAAATAATATGGTAAAGAAAGTTTTTGAACAAAGTCCAACCATGAGAAAGAAATATTAATAGACTTAGTGTATCTTCCTTTTAAGTATTAGGCGGTCTCAAACTGAGGGGGATTCACTGACTGCACTTAAGCTTTTTTCCATAAGCTCTAGTCATATCATTTTAATATACTTAGTTAATTTGATTTGCACAATTACAAACCAAACTTATTATTGGCCATCTATAGTAATTCATTTTATCTACTTAGTTTATTAATTGGTCCTATTTATATAATAAACTTATTGATGGAGAACTAAAATAATTTAAACTTATCACATTATGATATACCATTACCCAGATGCTGTACATATCCCCAGCCATAAGACATATTCATGACAATATAGATAATAAAATTAAGTTGATTTTATTTGTCAGGGTATATACTGGCATTAGTAAAAGTCCTGAGATTACAGATATCATCCATCATATCAAAAAGGATATTTGATAAAGTTAGATTGAATGATTGCATATCAAATTAGTAAATGTAATGAAAATGTTTGATTGATCGTTTATATTACCTTAATTTTAATAATATTGAGTTGATTAATCGCATCAAAACGAATTTACAATGTGACTGAGACGAATTTCACTGCCTTATATAATCATATGCTAGTTGCAATCCCATAAGCCCCAGAGAATAATAGTGCACTGTTTTAAAATAAAAAGTTTTGGTAAGTCCAGGAAGTCAGATGGTATATAAAACCAAGGAATTCATATGGTTTATCTTGGTGGTCAATAAAAATTTTTTTCTCAGGCAAACTCTATTATGTTTATTTATTAAAGTGTTATCAATACTGATCTACCACCCCAGCCTACAAGAAACTCCCTTCCAACCTTTCCCTCCTAAAGCCATATCTCTAGGCAACTTCCTTCCCAGATTACCAAATATTCCTTATACCTGATACCTCTAGTGTCCTTGTCATACTGTATTAGATCCCTTGGTTATGTTAAATAATGGTTAGGTAACCCCAACCAGGTCAGTAGTACACCAGTCCCTGACAATTTGACCGCCATAATTTATAATAAATATTCCACTGCGCTTTTATTATTGGGAGTTTTGATGTTTGCTTTGTTGATAAAATAATTACCAATTACTGGTGCAGATGATTTCAACAGTAAATAATATGAAACAACTTATAAAGAAGCAGTAGGACCCAGTTAGATGCAAGCAGTGTGTGATGCCAACTATGCACTATGACTTACCCTAAAACTCCAAGCTGAAGAAATTAACTTTAGCTGATGTAAAAGAAGGTCTTATAAGGGTGGTTAGTCTGGCAGGGTAAATCCTGATTCCACCCAAGTGCAGGTTTTGTTCAATACAAGTTTAAAACCTGTACTGGCTAAAAAAATTCACAGTGTACTATATCAGCCCCTAAGGTTGACCACCTCATGTACTTTTAAAATAAGATCTTACATTTTTTTGGGCTTATTTCAATGCTTATCCTAATATCTATCTAGATGAAGCACGAAAAAAATATGTCAGTGGGCTTACAACTCACTGGTGATGCTCTGAATTGGTTTATAAGGGCCTTAGAAGAGAATAAGAATTTGTGTGAAGATTATGGCTTCATTCAAAGGCCAGTTGTTAGCTGCGCGGCCACCACTGGTAACAGAGTACAGGCACGGATTGCCTTGAACTTCCAACAGGAAGGACAAACCATTGAGGAATATACTCAATATTTCTTGGAGATATTTCAGAAGGCATAATTCTATGAGGATATGAGAGCACTTTATTTAAGACAAGTGGTAGAAGGTCACTTAGCATATTTAATCAGACACCACCCCATCATGCTATACCTAAAAGATGTTATTTAGCTTATCCATAGAGAAAGAGCAGGTATTTCCAGACCAGAAGGATGCTGGACTGAGAAGTACCACAAGGGAAAACCTCATACTCTCAATTCCAAAAAAATGACAAGCAGTCCTATCCAGTATTAAGTTTAAATTAAAACAATAAAAAGAGAAATTTGAGAACTATGGCTTTGCTGAACAGTGGGGCTCACAGAACTTCATCTCAGAGCATGCATTAAAAATGGTGATCTTGCATGTTAAGAAACCTTTGTTGAAAGTAACCTTAGGGAATGATGAACAGCCTTTAGAATAACGCTGCTCACTTCACATTGATTTGAAGTTTAAGGTAAGTAAAATGAAAGTTGGGTTTTGGGTCCTGCGTAGTAACCCCATACTGTTATTATTGGGTATTCTTGGTGGTCACAGGTTGAAATCCAGAAAATTATGGATGGAACTCTATCACAAATAAACTAAAATTATAAGCTCATTGAGTGTGCGTTAGAATAGCATAAAGGTTTGGACATGTCCGAAACAGTTTCTCAGAGTGGTCCATTTGAGTCTTGCAAAGGAAAAATTAGAGATTAAATCTCAGAATATGCTTCACTATTTGGAGAGAAGGAGGCTAAGCAACTGACAGGTCATGGATCCTTTGATCATGCGATTGATTTAATAGAAGTGAAGCAGCCCGCCCATTGACCTATTTATAGTTGCAATAAGAGGGAACAAATTTTCCTGAGAGAATACCTGGATACAATGCTTGAGAAGGGGTTGAAACGAGTGTCCCCTACTCCCTGTTCATCACCCTTTTTGTTTGTTAGTAAGAAGGATAGTTGATAACGGTCATGTATAAACTACCAGAAACTCAATGATATAACCATAACAGTTATCCCTTACCTGATGCTGATCACTTGAGTGACCAATTGTCTGGAGCTACAATCATTTAAAAGTTTACTTGAAGGATGTATTCAACCAGATACAGATAAAAGAAGGTGATGAGTGGAAATCAGCGTTTAAGAAATAATTTAGTTTATTTGAGTATATAGTGATGCCATTTGGGCTGTGCAACGCACCTAAAGCATTTCAACAAATGGTTAATATGGTGTTGGGTGGCTACCTGGACCTCTTCTGGGTAGCCTCCCTTAATGACTTATTGATCTACAGCAAGACGCAGAGGATGCACTTACTTCACTTGAACTTGGTCTATTAGAAGCTTGGAAGGTACAATTTGCATGTGAAGCTATCAAAATGTGGGTTTGTGCAAGAGAAAAGAATTTCTTGGTATGTTGTGGGCAGATATGGGTTCACCAAGGCACCTAGCAATGTTGACGCTATCATATCTTGGTCTACACTTAATAGTCAGAAGGACGTTTGTAGTTTCTTAGGATTGGCATACTTTCAAAAAAAATTAATCAAAAACTTTTTTTATTGTGTTACCCTTAAAAAGGCTTACATCATAAAGTGTTCAATTTAGATGGTTTCAGGCAGTAGAAAAATCTTTTTCTGACTTGAAGGCTGCCAATGTTACTGCACCTGAGTTGCCAATGCCCAATGATGAAAACTCTTGGTGGTTGAAACTGATGCTTCAGGATACGCTCTTAGGGGGCTTTGTTGCAGGAGGGGGATGATAGTAGGATGCATCCCATAGCTTATTATTCCAAGAAATTCATCCCAGCGGAATGCAACTAACCTATCTATATCAAGGAAAGGTTGGACGTTGTTCAATTTTTAAAACCTGGCGCTGGTACATGTGTGGGGCAAAGTACCCATAAAGTTTTACAAGATCATAAAAACTTGACTTACTTTTTCACCCCTAAGGCAATTGAACCAGTTTCAGGCACGATGAGCACTTACTCTATCGGATTATGACTTGGACTTTTGTACAAACCTGAGAAAATTTATTAGTTCTTGTTTCCTTAAGCTGGCGTCTTGACATGATACCTGAAGAGTGAAAAATTTCTGAGTTTAATAACCAGGTGCTTCTGAAGATCAAGGATCACGCTTCATTATTATCTCATCTTATACTAGTGGGCCGTGGAGATAAGATTTTGGATGTTCAAAATGATGATGCTTTCTGTCAAAATGTAAAGGATGATCTCATTCAAAACTTAGACAGTGTTTGGTACAAAAAAGGGTTACTCATTAAGGGGTCAGTCAGTATCTTTAAAATAGTTGATCTTTTGTACCAAAAAGGGACCTTAAAAGTTGGATGACATGAGCAAGCACCACGATGTAGGCATGGCGAACCCTGGAAAAGATTTAATGATCCAACTGATTTAAAGAACTTACCAATGCCCTGGTCTTAGAGGGGACGGCTTAAAAATATGGCATGATGTGAGGTCTGTGGGCGCACCAAGGTTCGTAGGGGACTTCATGAAGGACAATTACAACAATTACCAATCACACATAAAAGCCATGGGAGTAAATATTCATGAATTTTATAGTGAGCTACTCCGTTCCCAAGTCTTAATACAGTATTGATGGTGGTAGATAGATTCACAAAAATGGCTTATTTTATCCTAACTACTACCAATGTCACGGCTAAGAGATAACTTGTCTGTTTCTAAGAAATATATGATTGCATCATGGTACTCCCAAGGAGGTGATTTCAGTAAGAGGGCCTCAATTCACATCAAACTTTTGGAAACAACCCCTTGTAGACCTTGGAATAAAGAGATGTTTATCCACTGCATACCATATGCAGACTGATATAAAGACTGAGATTTAATCAGATGCTAGAGCAATACCTGAGATGTTAAGTTTTTCAGAGCAGGACAACTGGGTTGCGTTGTTGCCTATGGCCCAGTTATGTATAACACTCTAGATCATTCTTCAAATGGAATGTCACTATCAAGAAGTTGATATGACTAGATGATATGCTACACATTCTGGCAGATCAGAAATGGGAATTGAGACAAGTCTCGAGATTGACAGAAAAAATATATGTATTGAAAGTGAATTGATCAAAGTGTTGACTGCTTGGAAAATTGAGGGAAATTATGCAAGGTTTTGAGATAGATGAGAACTCCTATAAAAGGGAAAACGAATAGGAGATCACCAAGAAGATGATGCATTAAGCTTGGGAGACTGAGATTTAATAGTTGAATGGAAGATTGATGGGGAGTTCTTTAGAGGGTTTTTGCAGATAAATCTACAAGTACAAGAAGATTAATAAAATGTCAATATAAGCGATCAACAACCATATACCATTAATCTGGTTTTTATTAGAGTTTTGATCTTCATATTATTCAATTTGGTTGCTCAGTGGCTAACACCCTGTGTAAACCAACTCAGAGGAATCAATCTTTACACCAAGGATAACAGTGGTGCTCACTACAGGAACCATTGGTCAACTGTAGTTTATAGGCGGTAGGGCAAAATGGCGATCCCTCACTTGTTATGTTAAAAATTGATTGTATTCCACACGTGATATAATGAGGAAGCACTGGAAACATTTAACAACAAACCAGTACTATTTACAATAACCAAGCCAGGTAGTGAAGATGCTATGTCGATTTAAAACTAGAAACTTGTCCTGAGTTGGCAGCAGATCCACAAGGTCGCTCTATGAATGTGACCCCCCAGCAGCTGCATAGTATTATAGAATGGCTTCTGCGGCGTTATCAACTCTATGAAAATGAGGTGAGGGTAGCATGCTTTGAGTTTGTTCTACAATCAACGTGACAAAGAAATCCGCTATATATTGTATATCCTATCTGGATGTGACTACAATGGGGTTGTCTCATTGGCTTAGTACCCACAGACCCAAAGAGTATTTAGTCGTTTATGTGCAGCCATCTATCTGCTATCTACTGCATGTGTTGGCTCATCACAATATTAAAATTGGGGATTTAATTCAGTTAAACTAAGGCCAGCCAAATGATACTCACCTCCTGATTGACCGCCTTGATCGTTCTTTTTCAGAGGTGCACTGGTACAGGTGGTTCACCGTGTTGGGGATTTCCGCTGCCAGTTGGATGTTTTTGTGCCACAGTTAATTCTTGAGTTAACTTGGGTGATAGTAGAGCTGTTGGATTGGCATGGCCTCTCGGCAAAATGGATTTGGGAGGTAACCACGTTATGAATCAATACTGAGTGCTATATGATGGACCTAGAAGAATGGGCGGTAGCGCTTGAAGCCTCAATTGTTCTGATTAGGGAAAGGATAACACTGACGGAACAGCAAGTAATATATCATGTCAGTTCCATAGCAGCTGAATTCTGCCAACTTTGCATTGAGTGGAGTAATCAATGGTAACGTATAATGCACTCATCCTTTTGTTGACGTCCCCAAAATATCTCCAGTTAACATGTCAGGTTACACAATTGGAAATTGTTAGCCAGGCTGAGCGCATTTGAGCTTTTAAACATACATTCATTGAGATAAGAGAGTACACAGACATGATAGTACAACTAGATATCCTTCAACAAGCCAATGAGAAATTGCTTGAGAACAAGCTGCCCTCATTAACCAGGTAGATGACACTAATTGAAAAGTGCGTGATTCTAGCAGGCAGCATGAAAGAATGCAGAACACAGTGGTGGACGCTCTCATGTGACTACAGGCAGTGGAGTAGAAACTGGACTCTGAGCGGAATTTTATGTCGTGAGTTCAAAATTAATATGAGATGCTGCAACAGGAATTTCAGTATGGATGGTGTAAGTGCTATTTGGTTAAAACGGAACAGATAATCAACAAAATTATTGATGAGCACGCCTGAGCTGAGTGAAATGGTGAAGTTAGTGGTGACTCAGGACAGGATTGCTATGAATCAGCAAGCAAGTATCCCTCAGGGATTATGGTGACCCTCCGCACAAAACAACTTATTCCAAGTCCATTTTGGCTAATTAACTCTATCCACCAATCCTTATGATAGTTCACAAGGGGATGTTTCCCCTAGTAATACAGAACCCAATTTGACTGGTCCTCAGGCTGGAGCCTGGAGAAAGGAGAAGCTTTTAATTTTGAAAAATTACCTCCCTTCAGTCATGAGGGAATATACACAGCTAGTTTAAGCAAATCAAATTTTCCGTGGAAGGGGCTTCCTATCAGTGGAAAGTTAAACTGTTGCTTTCCACCTTGGACGTGGAAAGCACCGATCAAGTTATCTGCTACCTTCCAAATAGCTCACTATCTTATGATGAAGTGAAAGTGACTATTCTCCAGCTGTTTGGGGAGCGTCCAAGATGGCCCAACGAAAGGCTGACTTCCTTATTGTAAATTTCTACTGAAATAAGTCACTGTTAGAATCCGCAGAATAGTTATTAGTGGAAGTGCATATGTTACTTGAAGCCAACATTTTATCTGCTGAGGATGTTGGTATAGTGATGACGGTGGCTGTCAAACCAATCGTGAATTACATAACGCTATGTCTCAAGTTTTGGATGAAGATGCAGGGCTCATTTGAATCATAAACACCTTTCATCATCTCTCCGCCATGTTCAGCACCCCCAGTGTATAGTGAAAGACCCCTGCTGTCACCACAGCATACCCCTCGTGATATGGGCCACAGTGACTGAGCTATAAACTGTTGGAACATATTTATCCATCATATATATCAGAAGATACTTTTTGTCCTATGTATGCACCAATGGTTAATCCCCAACCTTTGAATAATACCATTAATATGCAAACTGGCCCTTCCGCTGCAATTATAGATGTGAACCCTTTATGAATACTTTCTTCCAGTGCGGCCAAAGAGGGCATTATGTGGGCAATTGCCATAGCAAACTGAAGGTGTATGCGATGCCATCTGGGAAGATAAAGCAGGGAAAAGCTTGATAGAGTAGAGATGGGACGCTCTACCTCCATTAAGTCTAATTCAATTGTCCCTAAAATTCTCAAGCATCTCTTCTCATAGGACTCAGAACTCAGCCTGATGACTTGCTATACCAACAGCTTTTATTGGATACCCCAGCTTTAGTTGCAGAGAGTGATTATTCACCACCAATCTCTGAGTTCCGCCAGGATGTAAAGAAGCCATACGCATGCAGATCCCGGTACAAACTGGCATAAGTAATTCAAAAACCCTCAACGTACGTTGCCTCTCTAGTAAGGGTTAATATAGCTATTCTGGTTGAAAAAATAGCTATGGAGTATCCTCATGTCAGTATGGGCATATCCTTAATGAGTAACAAAAAGCCCTTGGATGTCCACATAATAAACACTGATGGTTCTTCTTACTTGGAGAGCACTTACTGTGATATTTATGGTCATAACCATAATCCACGGTATCACAGACACTGGGGCCCCTGTGAACATAATCTCAACCAGGTTGGTGGCTAAGCTTCTGTTGAAATCAGATGCGGACCACAGAGTAGTATACAGGACCACAGGGATGCAGAGTACTGTGTCCAAAAGAGCATATAGCATGTTGCATTTATGAATTGGGTTGATCAGGGCTTCCGCTCCAGTGGTGGTTCTACCAAACAATAAATAATGATATGTTGATTGGCGCGGCATTTATAAAAAATTTGGAGCTGTGATAGATATTGCGGAGGAAACCCTTAGTTTTTAGACAGCAGATTCCCATTTATTTTACATCTACAGAATCCCAATGGATCCATTCTTCTCCAGTCAAATAATTTAGCATACAGCGATGGGGTGATTCCTGTCCAATACCAGTGAATTAAGTGGAGAACTAGAGCCCTTCACAGCCAGTATATAATTATAAAGGTTGTTCGCTACGAGTAGTAAGCACTTTGAGCCTACATTAGGACATCAGTGAATAGTAGGAACTTAACTCGAAATTGACGTCCCTAAAGGGATATATGGGGCTATTATGAGGCCTCACCAGCAATCACAGCTTGAACCACATGTGGCTCCAGGGCTACTGCTCCCTGATAATGGGGAGTTAAAGGTACTGCTAGTAGATTTACAGAAGGAGATGATAACGATCCAGAATCACCAAGTGGTGGCTTATCTACAGTTGGCTTCTATATAGGAAGTTCGCCATATTCATGATTTTGGATCGTAGGAGGATCATAAACTACTGACAAATTCATCATTCAGTATAATGACAGTGGTCTGTGGGAAGAACTTACTGGATTGTCAGTGGAGCAGCATGATAAGGCTATAGCTTTATTTAAAAAAACTGGGATATTTATGCATATGACATTCATGATTTGGGGTGCATTCAAAAGGTGGTACATTGGATAGATATGGGATTACCCTCCCATTTAATAGTGGCCTAATAGACATTCAAGGGTGGTGGAAGAGGTTATCTCTTACGAGGTAGATAAACTTATCAAACAAGGGATGCTAGAACTGTCAAACAGTCCGTGGGCATTGCTGGTGCTCATTGTAAAGAAAGAAGATGGCACCAATAGAGTGGTTATTGACTATCAAAAACTCAATAGTGTAATTAAAAAGGATCTCTATCCCCTTCCACAGATTGATGAAGCATTGGAACGATTGGGTGGGGCAAATTATTTTGTCACCATGGATTTAATCTTGGGGTACTGTCAGATCAAATTGCTATTGGCAGAATGGGAGAAATTTGCTATCCTCACTTCAGAATGGTTATTCCAGCCAACACATATGCCACAGGGTTTGTGCAAGGCCCTGACTACATTCCATCGTGCTATAAGATGATTTTAGGTCAAGTGAAGCTTTCCTGCGTCTTAGTTTACCTTGATGATATTAATGTGTTCTCACAAATGCTTATAGAGCATCTTGCCACCTTGAACAAGTGTTCCACCGCCTTGCTAAAGCTAATATCAAAATCAAGCCTTGGAAGTGTCACTTTCTTAAAGAACAATTAGAATACCTCAAGTTTGTAGTTGGATTCAAAAGGGCTTAAACTGCAACCAGCAAAGGTGGAAGCAATAAGCAAGATGACCTGCCCAGGTAATTAATGGGATATTCAAGTGTTTCTGGGGATGTTCTGATACTACTGACAGTTTTTTTTCAACTTCAGTTGTATTTTGGCACTGCTCTTTGAGTTGTTAATGAAAAATTTCTTTTATAATTTTATGGAACAATGCAAAACTCTTTCGATGTGTTATGAACCATGTTAGCAAGTGCACCCATTTTGCAATATCCCAACTTTGATAAACAATTCATAGTACAAAAAATTCATCTCTCTCCAATATAGTGCCAGTAATATCCCAGAATGACGAAAACAGTGTGGAGCGCCCTTTCACGTTTTGCAGTCAAAGCTTATACTGTCATTAACAAAACTACATTGAGACTAATTGGGAGTGTTTGGCAATGTTAGGCATACAAACAGTTTTGGGTATATCTACTTGGGGTAAAATTTAAAGTGCTGACAATTCACGCTTCATTGTGCTGGCTGCAGAATTTTTGTGAACCTGAAGGACAGCTTGCACGTTGGGCACTGAAGCTCCAGGTGTATGATTTCGAGATTGTACACCAGCTGGGAGCCAAACATCAAAGTGCGGATTGTCTTTCCCAACTACCCTTGGTTGCTAACATGGCGGATTTAGCTGACATTATGTATGAGAAGATGTTGGTGAACAAATACCATGATGAGCCGCCGCAGGTGATCAAAGTATCAGATGACCTCAGGCAGGATACTTTCCTACATGAGTGTTAACTATATAAGCAGATTGGAGACTTGACACTCAGTTTCCCTAAACCTTCCGCTAGACCTGCAATTATTATGGATTTCCATTAGGTGGTAGGACATGGTAGATTTCAGAAAACGTTGGAGTTTTTGCAATCCTGCTACTACTGGGAGAGCATACATTATGATGTGCTGGAAACGGTAAGTTGTTGCCATCAGTGTCAGTTGAAAAAGCATACACAAGAAGACCACATACCAGCTAGTTAAGCCCCGGTTTACCTGGCACACCATTTCCCTTGATGTAGTGAGTCCTGTGCCAACTGGTGCCAACTGATCTAAGTATATAATCGTCACAATTGATCATTTGACAAGATGGGTGGAGACCAGGGAAATTGGTGACATAGGAGCGGTCACTACTTCCAAGTTTATTATGGAGTGCATTATACAGTGACATGGCTTCCCGCAGTTCATTTTAACAAACAATGGAACCAATTTCACTTCTCACATCTTGCCCAAGTTGAATGAGTTGATGGCGATCCATGGAGTTTTGACCACCCCCTACCATCTGGATTTAAATGTAATATTAGAACGGGTCAACGGTACCTTATTGAACCTACTCCATAAGTAGGTGAGGGATTGACCTTTTTGAATGGAGTACCCTTCTACCTACAGCTGTGTTTACATATATTATCAGCTATCATTCGTCCACTGGCAAGAGCCATTTCCAACTGCTGTATGGTCAACATCTGGCCCTGCCTGCCCTGCTTTACTTGTTTGTAGAGGAAACTGGTGGTGTGGAACCACAGCAATATTTGATGAATCTTATGGAAACGCTGATCAAGCTACAAACAGAAGCCTATTCAACCAGTTTAACCAAGAAGATTCGTGATCTGATGGCCAACCAGATAAAGATAGATTGGACTTCCACTGTTCACTGTAGTAGATCATGTCTTATTCCATGACCAACTCAGGTTTGGGTGAAAAAAGAAGCTCTCTTACATCTGGGATGGATCGTTTGTGATAAATAGGGAGACTGGCATGGATGCTTACACCATTAAGGAACATGCAGGGGGTCTGGTTATCAACTGAGTTCACGTGAATTTCCTTTGAATATGTAAGCAAAAGGAGCATATCATCCATTCAAAAGGGGGTAATTTTGAGAAATTGATATAACTGGACAATATGCTACACATTCCAGTGGATCAAAAATGGGAGTCTAAATGAGTCTCGAGATTGATGAAAATATATATGTATGAAAAGTGAATTGATCAAAGTGTTGCCCACTTGGTAAATCGAGGGAAATAATGCTGAGATTTTGAGATAGATGAGATTTCCTAGAAAAGGAAAAACTAATAGGATTTTACAAAGCAGAGGATACATTTGGATTGAGACTGAGATTTAAGAGTTTTATGGAAGATTGAGAAGGAGGTTTTTTAGCGGTTTTTGCAGTAAAGTCTACGATTATTAGAAGAATAATAAAGTGTTAATAGGTAAGATCGCTCCATATAACATTTATTGGGTTTTATTAGAGTTAACGATCTTCATATCTTCTGATTTAGTTGTTCATTGGCTAATACCCTGTGTAAACTAACTCGCTGGAATCAAGCCTTTATGCTGAAGATTAACTGTCACCATTCAAGATAACTATGGGCATTAAGTGAACTGGGAACCATTACTATCTGTTGAAGCAGACAATCCCCCTGGAAGGGAAGTTAGACGAAACATTCAGCAAACTCATGCAGCCTGCTTGGCAAATATAAACTGAGCAGTACATACTTACAAAGATTCTGAGGATAAAAACATGTGCTGGGTAGGTGTTAGATGTTAGTCAAGTTTATTTGGATGCTAGCAATATTCCTTTGTATGTACCACGTCAGAACTTGCTCATCAGCGCGTAGGGCCATAGAGGATTACAGAGTTTATAGAAAAGGTGTCTTATTGTCTTAATTTGCTTAAAGGTTGGAGAATTCACAATGTATTCCATTGTTCCATATTTCACAAAGAAGAAGGAAGTTCCCTACCACACCAGAAAGTCAAAATGCTAACACTACCACTGATTAAAGGTCCCTGTCCTGAGTGTGAGGTGGAGGCTATTAAAGGGAGATGAACACATCACGGTAAGTGAGATACTTGGTCAATTGGGCTGGATATACTGCAGAAGAGAGCACTTGGGAGCCTGAGGAGAACTTAAAGAATGCAGCCAGGCTGTTAAATAAATGAAAAAAGAAGGCCTCGCAGGTAGCTTCTGCCTTAGTGGGGGATGATGTCAGGGTAGATCCCAACATTAGTGGAATTCCTGATATTACAGATATCATCCATCAGATCAAGAAGATATGTGATTAGTTAGATCGAATAATTGCATATCAAATAATATTTTAGTAAATATGTTCAATCAATCTTTTAAATAACCTGATTTGGGATAATATTGAGTCAATTAATCGCACCAAAACGAATTTACAATGAGACTGAGATGATTCCCACTGCCTTTTAAAAACATATGCAAGTTCCAATCCCATAAGCTCCAGAGAATAGTATTGCACTGATTTTAAAATCAATTAAGCTTTGGTAAGTCCAAGAAGTTGGATGATATATAACCCAAAAAATTAAGTTAGTTAATTTTTGTGGTCAATAAAAATATTTTTATCATGCAAACACTATTAAATTTATTTACTGAAGTGTTATTAATCCCAATCTAAAACCCCAGCCTAAAAGAAACTCCCTTTCAACCTTTCCCTCTTAATACCTTATCTTTAGGCAACTTCCTTACCAGCTTAAAAATATCTCTTATATCTGGTTACCCCTAGTGTCCTTTTAATACTGAATTAAACCCCTTGGTTATGCCAGCTCCTGGTTAGCTACCCCCAAAAGGGTTAGTAGTCCACCAGTCCCTGACAATTGACAACAGATGATGTTCCTATTTGGGTGCCAAAAGAATAGTTGTGCACCAAAATTTCTATTTAAATAACTTCATTTAGAATAAAGACAGACACTTTCAGAAGACATAATCTGGATAGTAATACATTATTTTATTGTTATTTTGTGGTAGAGTTCAAGATAGTTTTTCTTATCTTTGTTTATCTGGTGCTTTTAAGATTTCTTGTGGTAAAGAGTGTAAGTGAAAGGTTACCTTGTTGTTTAGCCAATTGCCAACTTTTGAAATTAGAGTTGAAGCAATAGTTATCATTGTCAGGATTGTTTCTAACTTTATCAGAGAGGAGGTTGCCAGTACCATCCTGTAGGAGTAATACCTAAGCAAGTTTAGTAGTTGGTCATAATAATTCAACAGTATAATTTTCTTTATACAACTATCACTGTACTTATATTAATTTCTTAATCAAAATTAAAGCACACTCTGAACCCTTGCGGCAATCCCAAATATTTTAAACAATGGTTCATTTGTTCTGTTTGCACATCTATTTTGGGCGTTGGGAAATATAAGAGCAAGGATAGATATAAAGGACCTTGCACAACTCTCCCAAGATACTGACTTAAACTAGGGTCCACAGTCATAAATAATAATCTGAAGTATGGCATGGGTGGAAAAAACATGGTAAAAAATCTATTTGTCCATCTGAACTGCATCTACTGTGATGTGACATGTAATGAAATAGGCTAACTTGGTGAACAGGTCCACCATTAACATGATACCATGATACTCTTGAGAGAGGGTAGCTTCATAATAAAAACAATCAGTAATTAGGGTCAATGTCTCTCTTCTTTCTGGACTAGTACCAACAAGAAAGCGAGGTGCTTATAAAATATATTTAAAAATGTAGCAGATAAGTCACTCTTAGTATAACAAGCAATATGTGATTAAATTCCCTTCCAGCTATAAATACAGCGGATAAATTCTATAGTTTGTAGCTTCTTAAGGTGCCCTATGGTTATCTCATATCAGTGTTTATTTTCTCAGGAAAAGGGGTCCAGTGGAATCTTTTGTTATCCCAAGGAACTATAATATATAATTCCTTATATGATACCCCTTCAAATCCATTTGATTAAATTGAATCTATCTAGAATCAAGACATATCCAGAGAATATAGATTACTAAAGGAGATACTTTCTGAGAATACAATTACCATTAAATTCTCAGAGAAGCAGAACTGAAATACTAGCAATGGTAGAGGTTTGTTTAAATTAATCTTACCTGTAAGTCTTGGGGACCAGCCCTTGAAGATGGATAGGGTTCAGCACCCTTTCTGGACGAAGAGGGGCCCCAAGGCTCCTGTGGACCCTCTGTCACAGCTGGGTGACCTCGCCCACATGAAATATGAGCGCTCAGTGATGGCTTTTCTCCCCAAAGCCATCCCACCTCCACCCCTTCCATCCTCTTCAATCCTGGTAGGATTGATAGAGGGGGTCTGCAGGGAGGTGGTTCACGTCAGGGGGCTTGGAGGGGGTCCAGAGGTCACCCACTCCCCAGGCCAGCCATGGCCAAAAATTGGGGAAATTGCAATTACCTGTGTTGGAGCCCAGCCAGTAATTTCTGGACTGGGGGCTGGTTTGGGCCTGTCAGTTCAGGAGCCAGATTGGAACACAACAGATCAAAAACCCAAGTGCAAATGGCTCTGATCATCAAGTCCGACATTCTGAGGCAGTTCCAGGAGGTTCAGATTGTATGAGCTGCACAATAGTGGGATTGGACCAAATTGCAATGAACTAAATCCATTGACCTTGGCCTTCCAAGATATATCCAAGATGCCCAAGCCATGCAAATCGGCTGATTTGAGTCATCAGGACCCAGATAAGCAGCATCAATTTTGCTTGGTCACAAGAAGTTGGGAAATTTTGCAAAAATTTTCCAAGCTTCTGCTGAATTGGGAGCCGCCTTTCACCCCCCCTCCAAGCTTGCCAACCAAATCCCCTCCCCATTCCCCAAACAACCAATCTCTTGATACCTCTCTATGCCTATCAAACTTTTTAAAAGGCAATTGGCCCCACTGAGGGAAGTTGTTGGTTCATTTTTTTTGCCTTTGTCAAAAAAAAAAAAAAAAAAAAAAATCTGAGAATCTGCTTAGTTTGGTATGGACTCCGCCCAATTTTAACACAACTTTAAACACAATTCCATTGTTTGATCCAATGAAGCGTGCTGTCACCTAGATCCTTTTCCCAATGTTTGCAGACCTGATTATCTGCTCACTTGATCCTGCCACATGGCAGCGGATTGTTTATATGATAATTCAGCCTGCCCCCAAAGGTGAGCCCACTGTTCCATTCGTTCCTTCACATGAGTTAAATGGAGCCCCTTCCATTTATTTGGATGTCGAGCCTGCTGAGCCTGATCCCCAGGAGGAGCGGTCTCAAGGCATCCCTGGGCCGCTGTGTGTGGGTTTGGCTCCAATAGCCGCCCCTACCACCATGGGTTCAGCTCCCCAATGGGACTTAGAGTGTCTCCTTTTGGGGAAACTCAGTTCCAGCCCCTGCTAAAGGGTTTCCTCCACTTCTACCCACATTCCCAACAACGTGGCGATCTCTGTGCTGCCTCCTGCTGGGGTACAAGCCTCTCCTTCGAGTTCTGAAGGCCAGCAACCACGATCCCTTGAGAAGTCATCATCCTCCCTGATTCTCCCACCCTTGGGGGTTGCCCCTGTAAGACTCACGGTTGCCCCCAACGCAACCATCTGGTTTGCCTTGGGGGCCTTCCGTATGTTATTGAATGTTTGCTTTCCTCACATTTCCCATAGATCCCCACTTATCTTAGTCGCTTGGACCACTATGCCTCTGGCATTTTGGGCCCTCCACTGGGTGCTCGCGCACACAGACTAGGAGCCCAGTATAGTTCTTCTTAGCCGCATCTGTGACATTACCTAGAGCAATCACCATTTGTGCGTTATGCAGCTCCACTTCCTTGGGATCAGGAATAAAGCAAGGTTATGACTCAAAGCTTGAGCCAAATCATTATCCTTGACTTTTGTGAACTCTTAAGAGAATATATATTGTGCATGGGTCTCAAGCTAATGAATTTGCAGCGGGGTCAGGACAATAGGGGATTGGTAGTGCAGAAAGGTCCAATGATAATTGCAAAAATATGAAATGGCCGGAGGAACCATGTAGCTGGTGGAACCAATAAATTAAAGCTATCACAACTGCCAGTAGTTCTTTTGTGTAAAAAGCATAATTTATATAAGTTAAGGACATATTGTTGAATCTCTCTTTTGCTTTAATAATTAAATCAAAGCAAAACGGATTTTTTTAAGAATATATAAAACAACTGCTTGATCAAGCCAAAAACTTACCAATGTCAATGCAATTGACGCCTGCTGCCATGGCTTAAGGTGGCGGTGTACCACCATCTGGCTTCTCTCAGCCACCACTTAAGTGCTCCTGGGCTGGCTCTGTTTGCCCTTCCAACGTTACTGGACCATTATGTCCCCCTTGGGACTTGGCCCATCATCTCAGAAGCTCCCAGGCGGTGTTCTGGAGCCCTTTGGTGCTCCCACAGAGCAATTTGCATTTTGGCCTCCAGTTCAAATATGGGAATCTCTTCCCTTACATGAGCGCGGCCACATTTTAGATGGTTACAGCAGTGTTTAAGCTCTCTGGCTTTATTGTTTTTTTGTCCTTTTCAAGGGGTATTTAAACTCATCTTCAACTCTGAGCTGATGCAGCAGCAGCCACCAAGCTGCCTTTTATTATTTAAAAACACCGCTCCCCACTGTCAACACCTAGCCCCTGGATACCCACTTTGGTGGTTTATTTTTCCAGATTGCCCTCCCACCTTTCCCCTGAACGCCTCCACCATGTGCTCACAGAGGGTTTGGCCATTTATGGCGCAGACCCCACGTTGTAATTTGTGGCTACAAATGGGGCGGATCATTTGCAGGGCCATGCGCCTTTGCAATGATATGTCCATTCTATTGCAATACTCACCTCATGATCCCTCCTTGCACGGTGATCAGATCCTCCCTTGCTCACTCATTCTGGGCGCTCATCAAGAACAGCTGCGCCATTTGCCCCTTGTTCAGGAATTTAACCAATCTGAAGTGCAAGTGCACCACAGTTTCCACCTCTGCCACTTTTGCTGCTCCCCTCTCTGGCGTCGCCCAAGATTCCACCTCACCCCAATTTCCAGTTGGGGCTTGATCCTCCCACCCCAAACTTAGGGTAATTTTGATGCTGCTTCTAAAGCAGCGGCCAGTCAAAATTTGCAAAATTACAAAATTATAAAAATTCAACAATATTGCAGTATTGTGTGTCAATGGCTGGATCAGTTTCAGCTGAGCAGCCATGGTCAACATTATGCAATCATTCAGCTCCTGCCACTGCTCCAATTCCAGTGGCTGGCCCAACGTTGGCTGAGCTAAATCCATTCGAGTGTCTTTAATGGATTGATGATAGTGAATGGACTTTTATGTCAAGCCAGATTTTTCTTTAAAAAATTTTTTATAAATCTTTCCAATTCATGCTCTCACCTTTTTTGCTCAAAACCCAGGTTATTTAATTATGGGAATTTAAATTAAATGGATGTAGAGGCAGCAGCAGCTCCATCCAACACCCTGCTCCGCCAGCAGCTTCATGGGGCTTGGAACCCCTCATAGAGGGATTCCTATCCCAAACTTCCTCTATGATTTTGATGAAGATGAAAAATATGAAATTGAGGATCTCCCTTTTGGTGCAAACCATTGTTGCATTTATGTTGTAAAAACTTCTCTTTTTGATCCCAATTACCCCAAACCTTGGCAATACACCAAGTCATTCACTTTTGTGCTAGCTCTCATCACTTTTGCTGAGCATCAACCTTCTCAATATGGTGAGGCGATGGATACCATCAGCCTCATACAAAGATAACCCACGATTGTACCTCCTTATGCCTCATGTCGCTGATGCTCCTACCCCAATGTTGTCCACCATGGTCCACCAATTAAAGCAGGTGCCGGACAAAAGTTTCCCCAAAGCTTCCTTACCTTCTGATATGGCTTCCTAGGCTGTTAGCTGAGGTGGCATATCGAAAATTTTGTTTGTTTCTGATGATCTCTTTGCTTGGATCATTTTCAAATAAAAATGCATTGCGACTCCCCCTTTTGGGTTGGGCACCACTAATGTTAAAAAAGGTAAGGACTTATTGAAGGAGATAATACTACTCTGCCCTCAACGCCATCTTTTTTTACTTGTAACAGAGCAGCACCAATAGTGAAGTTGGAAGTGTTGCTAGTCGCTATAATTTTCATATATGGGTTCATGTGTTAAAACTGACGTGGAGAGAAAAAAGCATTTGATGGCCTGGAAGGCATCTTTCAGTTTAGACGACCACCAAAGAGTTTTTTCTATAAAGACTTAAACAAGGGTGAAGCTACCTATGAAAGATTTGGAGTGAAATCCTAAAGTAAAATGCATGTCCTTAAAAAGATTTTTATACTTGAACTGAGCTTAGCGTATACCAACTACATATAGCCTTCTATTTATCTTGAGAAAATTGTATGACCTTTTTGATCACAATGTTGCTCAATAAGGTGACCTGGGACTTTTAAGATACACACTTGCTGAGCTTCATCATCATTTTCTGGCTTCAAAATGTTTGATAACTTGATGAAAGTGGATCTTATAAGATGCTTGATCTGGGGGAAATCCAGCATGATGTTCACATAGGACACAACACATACATCAAACAGCTCTTCCAATGCTGCATTAACAAAATGTTGAAAAAATTTTAGGCGCCTTCCTATGACTAAACATTATAGCCTTGAATAAAATAATTTCTTCCTGATATGAAAACTAGTAAATCATTCCTACCCCTTTTTGACGCGGATTTGTTTGAAGGCTTTAAGAGAACAATTTTGGATATTACTTTTTCTCTCTTCACATAATTGGCAATTTGTGTTTTCATAAGAATGGGATTTAAATCAGATATGGAGACATTATTCAAGTTACCTTAATCTACACAAGGGTGTAGAGTATCATCTAATTTCTCCACAAAAAGGAGTGGTGAGCATACTTGAGAAATACGCTGAAAGATAGAGCTTATAAGGTTACTCTGTAACCTGAACAACTAACGCTGCTTATTCCTGAAAAGTTAAATGGTATAATTAGAGGAAATGTGAATCAGAGCTTTGTGAGTTTTATAACAAAATTAACTTATTATGATCAGGTAAAACATTAGCAGAAGCAGCATCATATGAGGACTTTAAACCTATTAAACAGGAAGATAATGTAACTTCAGGAGAGGTTTCAGCAAATTCGAGAAAATTGTGAGGTGATTGTCTATAGCTCCTCAATAACTATTATTAAAATTGGCACATATTCCCTCCTAAGAAGAGTCCTTAATTGGCATAGCTATAACATATTACCAGAATACCTTTATAAGGAGGTAAATGGCGGACAAGGCTAAAGGTATTATCAAAGTATGAAAATAACAGCTACTTTAAAAGGAAATGAACAACATAATAAAGGTTAAACCAACACCATCATCTTATAAATTGAATTTAAGAGCTTGAATTAGTTTTATGGGTTTAAAGCCAATTTCAGCCAAAAAAGAGAGACTTCCATCGAAGGTAGCATCATATATCATGTAGGCATATCTTTAAGACTTTTAAATGAGATGATGTTTTCTTTTTGATGATATTATATCCTAAGAATAAATCCAACCACTTTTTGAAAATTAAATGTATAAACCTGTTCTTATTAGACCATAATCATAAATTATATTAATGATGATGTTACGCCTTAAGCCTCACCATGTATATTATAAACATCACTTTGGGACTGCTTGGCCTTAACATAGCCTTGATTTTGGGTGTATTTAAGATTTGAGAGGCGGCTATCTTGACCATTATTGCTCTTTTTTCCCCTTTGTCTCCATGATTTAAACAGAAATCATGTCATGAGAAATGACATTGCCCTTCAGTTTCTGAGGTGCAATTTCTTCTCCAGGTATGTAAGCAATAAAGATGTTCTTATAGGCGGGGGTAGCTTCATAGCTGCTATGGCAGGCGGTGGACTTGGGACCAACGGCCTCAGGGAAACGCTTATCAAAAGAGGCAATCAGTTCTTAAGCATTAGCCAAATCCCAAGCTGGAACCCAAACGTTTTCTGGAGCATTAAAACCCCTTCCATGATGCCAGTAATTCTAGCCTCCTTTTTACACAAGGAGAGACCATAATCCTCTTTACCTCCCAATTTGGTGTCCCATCCACAAGGTACGACTCTGTGGTCTCAGTAGGGGAACCCTCAAACTGCGGCATCTTGATCTCATGATTTGTAACGAGAATTTGGAACTTTGGTGTAAGATCTAACTGGTATTAAGACTAGCTCACCTTTCTAACAATGTAGTAGGGTTCTATTACTTTTTGGTCTTAGTTTCTCGCATGAGTGCCTTTTATGACTGTTCCTGGAAATTAACATCACCCAGTCTCCTTTTTTATACTCAAATCTACTTTTCTCTTTTCATATGCATTCTCCATGTTGACTTTTATATCTGCGTCCAATTAACTAATTACCTTCCAGTGTACTTTCTTGTGGAACATAGCTAAGTCACTGCAACTTCCAAATTGGACCTACTACTTGATTCTATTTTTTATGAGAGAAAAGCATATTTGCCAATGAAAGGAAAACACCCAATGGAAGAATGCTGGGAATTGGTGAAACTTAACTGAGCCTTAGGAAAGTGTGATCTCTATTATGATTGATCAGCCGCTGTGTAGCACCTTAAAAATTATCTTATGCACTGTTTCTCTCTCTTAGTTTGCCATTCAGATTAGTGGATTAAAGGATGTTGAATGGCAGTGGCAAATATATAGTATCTTGCACTTCTACTCTCAGAACATAGAAGTGAAGTGTGGCCCTAGGTCACTGATGATCTCTGGAGGCACCCCAGGAGTGATGAAAGTGTTGGAGACGAATAATTTAGACGTCTGAGCCACAGATAATGTGGTGTTACATGAGATAATGGCAAACTTGGTGAAAAGGTTCATCACTACTGTAATAGCGTCATATTCCTCAGACAGGGTTAGCTTCACAATAAAACTTACTGAAAGGTAAGCCCAAAGGCTTAATGCCTTCTAAAAAGGAATCAATAAGCCAGCAAGGGGCTGATAATTGGGTTTTATCCCAGATCAGACAAGGCACTCCTTGATACCTAACCACCTGTTTGGAAATTCCCTTCCAGTTATATGTGCAGCAAGTAAGCTCCAGGGTTTTTCCTTTCTTAGGGTGCCCCGCAGCTTTACCATTATGGTGTTTCTTGATTATATCTAAACGAAGTGATGCTACAGAAATAAAAAACGTCCTTGGAACCATATCATATTGTCCTTTATATGGTTTAAATTTTTTTAAGAAAGATAATCATGAGATGTACACTTTCAATAAACACTACTACAACATACCAAGAAAACTAGAGGAACCCCAGAGAGGAGCCAAAGCTAACTCCTGTTGCCAGCGTGATTGCCATTGGAAAGAAGAGGGGAGTGTCATGGGAGGCCTGGGCTGAAACTGCACACAAATATAGGAAAGGGTCTGACGAGAGTAACCAGATGGGGAACCAAGATGACACCAACTGGCGTTGGCGGGATGGCAGGTGGCCAAACAGTCAAGCTTGAAAGTGATCCGTGAGTTGGGAATGGAAATGACGCACAGCTTCACGGAGGGTTGGTATTGCCAGAGAGTGCATCAAGGACAATAGTGTGGATTGTTCATAGTGCTATTGCAACAATTAAGCACGGAGTGAAAGGTGGATAGGGGAGGTCATGGAAAAGGCGAAGATGTTTTTGGACAGGATGAAAGCCTGCTCAAGCTCCTGGTAAAAGAGGCGCATAACATCTCAACAAATCGCCTGTGAAGGCGGGCAATCTTCCAAGCAATAAAATAATGACCCATATTGACTGCATACAATGCATAATGATCAAAAGGCATTGGACCGCTCAGCCATGCAGTATACTTTTCTCAGACATCTCCACACATAGGTGCGAATCTGGGGTTGTAAAAATGGATGGTGAGTGTACTGCAAAATGACCTTCTAGGTCTCCCAAAAAGTACGTGATGTTGATCTTGTCAATATAGTCCACACGTCTAATGAGGTGGGGACGTTGGGTTACCAGGCTGTTTAAGAGAGTTTGGCCACAGACTTCTTGTTTAAACGGGGGGTAGGGCGACCCCTCAGGGAGGTGTGCCCACTGATGCTGATTCTCCACTCAGCGCTCCTCATGGAGGGGAGAATGCATTTGAAGTGGGCTGAAATTCTATGCGGGCCTGTGGCAGAGGGATGAGAGGCAAGAAAGTTCAACTGAGAACGGGGGTGGGTAAGATTATTGAGGCCAAGGCGCGAGAAAAGTTGGAGCAGGCCGTGAATGACCAGTGTTGGGCTGGGAGTATGGGGTTGGTGATAGTAGAGACTCAGGTGCCATGTATTTTGGCGGCACAGGCCTCAAAGTTGAGCAGACCCATATTACCGCCATGGAGAGAGCCAAACATGACATCCTGGTGACAGGGAGAGGGCGGCCTAACCAAACTACCCTTGTAGTAGAGTGTAAAAAGAGTTGAAGAAAGAGAGTGAAAACCGATGGCATGGGCCACGAACCTGACTTTGGACAGGAGCATAGAGTTAGCAAGCATAACCTGGCCTGGGAGGATAGCTTATTGGGCTTTAGTGAAGAGATAAGCTTTGTGACATTGTTGTAAATGTGGTGCTTCATTACTAATGTGGAATATTCGCCCAACTCAAGCCACACTCCTAAATGGCGCACCAGACCAGCAGTGGGTCTTGGCACAAAGGGTCACAAGCGTGGCGTTATGGGATGGCCAGGGCAAGCGAACCTGTGAGCTAGCTGCTGAAGCAGGTATGTAACGGGGTGCTGGTGACCAGAAGGGTTGGTACCGGTCAAGGAGAATGATTTTGGTTTTGAAGGCATTATGTGCGGCGTTACTACCCTGGAGTAATCTTGGATAGTAGCCCCAGTGCACGTACATCTTAGTTGTTGGACACCCCATCACACAAATTGTCAGCAAATGCCAGCATCTTAACTAAAACTTGGCTTTGCACATGGATACCAGTTAGGCGGGCTTTCACATTGCATAAAAGTGGGTTGAGGCTGAAGTTGTACAAGAGTGGGCTTAAGGGTTCCCCTTGGCGGAGACCCCTTTGAGGGTGACTCACATCAGTGAGGAAACCCGGGCCACACACAAACATTGTGGCAGACTTTGTGAGAAGCATCACCCAAATAATGAATCGGTAATGAAGGGCGGAACATGTGGAGGCAGGCTTTTGAGGTAAGCCCAGTTGACCCTATCTTAGGCTTTTCGCTGGTCTTAGAACACAAGTGCCCCAGTATCCGTGGATTGGCAGACATTGGCTATGGTGTGAATGTTGTCCCATATTGACCATTTGGAGATGAAACTGAATTACTCAGAGGAGATTACTTCAGAAGCAACTACCCCTAGGCGGTTGGCCATATTTTTAGTAAATAATTTAGTATCTGTTATAGTAAGTGATATGGGCGCCAGTTGGCCAAGTTTAGCTTATTCCCTTTCTTATAAAGCATACTCATATATGCCTCCTGGCCCCAGAAAGGAGGCGCGTTTCTAAGAGACATTTGTTCATTGAAGCAAACATTATTGAGGAGCAATAGTCAAAATATTTTTTGTAGAACTCATATGGAATTCCATCTGGACCAGGGCACTTTCTGTGTGGTGTACCACAAATGGCATACCAGAATGCGTTTAAGTAATTAAATTTATCAACTCAGGTAATGGGGTAAGGTGTGTGTTGAATTTGGGGGTCTGCTTCAGAGGGCTGGTTCTTCTTCAAGAGTGGGATGTGGTTTCTAGCATCTATTGTGTGAGGACAATAGACAAGATGGTGAATTTAAAATTTATAATATAGCTTCTTGGTAATACTCCAATCATATACCCTGTCGTTTCACTTGGAAGATGGCACGCCGCCCTGATCCCACTAATCCAGAGTGAAAATTGATTAATACAAAATGAAGTGCTAATGCAAAAAATTTATAAGATAAATCATAAACTCGTCCAGTAGAGGAAATATATTTTATTGGTATTAACTTAAGGGTTATTTATAGGGTTTGATGTTCACCACATCTTACCCATGACTTCTTATTTTCAGTGGCACTTGGCCACATAAAAAGTTTGTAAGAACGTCTACAGATACTTTGACTCAGGGCATCATGCTCAGCCTCAGGGTTGGTGTAAACACTGTCATCATTCTTGAGATGGTGTTTCATATGCATCTTTAAAATAGCTGAACCAATTCACTTTGATGTGCAATTGGCAGAATATACAAGGCTTCATATCACTAATTAGTAATTAATTTGATAAAAAACTTGAACAACATTAAAAACTAATTTTGACATAGACCAACAAAGCCCACATGCCCGAGTCATTAAATCAAAACTTAATCTAAGTCTGACCTAACCAGCCAAGCCCTCGAGCCCGTGTCATCATAGTCAAATATAATTAAGTGAAATTGCTAGGCTGCAGATTCTAAGCTTTGCATAAGCTTAGAATATACCTGGTCCATAATCGCTGATATCTGATATGATCCATATATAGTTTTTAAACCTGATAACCATATAAGGATCATATCAAATATCCAACGATTAGGTCCAGTCAATTACTCAACACTTCATCCGCCTTGACTGGATATAAGTGGCGGGTGCCCTTCTTCTTGGGTCACGATATCTGGCTTTTCGCGCTCCTCCAAGTAAAACGTTGTCTCAATAGCCTTTCCACCTTGGACCAACGAGCCTTCCTAAGGCTAAACAAGTCCATGCAGCAAGTTATTGTCAACTTGGGCGTGTTGCGCATGGTTCCTTAAGCTGGGTCAACCAGCTACGCTTCAACAATACTAGAAATTTAGTTCCACAACCCGTTGTGATAGCACCAATCAATCAACCTGAACAAGCCTCCGTGGCTTCAGGTGCAGTTA